>JABUQX010029176.1:115000-124979 GCA_015478945.1 Trachelipus rathkii
CATTTTAATTGTGGGATTCAAACCTGAATCCTTCTTCTAATTTTGGGCGGATCTTCTAGTTGTGGGCTCTTTCCGAAGCTGGGATTCACCTTAATCCTACTTTGTTCTTCTAATTTTGGACTGAGATCCTGAATTCTTCTTCTTGGTGCGATTATAAGGCTGAGATTCATCCTGAGTCTTTCTTCGTGGAGTTGTTTCGAGGTTTTGATTCTTCCTGAATCTTGCCTCGTGCCAATTGTCACGTCGGGATTCATCCTGAGTCTTTTCCCTTCATCGTATCCTATCATAGTAGTGATCATCCTAAATCCTACTTTTCAACTTGGAACCATTCCCCAGTCAAATTCAGTTAAGTCATCATTTATTCACAATTGTTGAGTCTGGATTTCTTACTCCCTTGATTTTATGCATGAGCAATATTTGGGAGCGTTCGGTTTCCACTCTCGTATCTGATCCTAGAGCTGTCTGTGCTCGTGTACATATTTTACACATTGGAACCTTTAACTTTTACTCCAACGTGTATAACTGATTCTAATCAATCAAATCTTTTAAGTTCGTAGTTGTTGTGTAGGACTGTGTGATATATTAACTTTTGTCAGACCTCCCACAATATATTTTGAGCGAGTTTAGTAAAAATAATACTTTTTACTGTGTGTCAATATCCTTTGATCATTTATTATTTTGTTGACATTATTCTTCTTAATCTTCAAGAACTATATCGGGTTAATCTTCTAGAACTTATCTGATTAAACGTCCAATAGTAATAAACCTTGTTATATGTTATCAAAGTTACAATCCTCTTTGAATAGTCATTCAAGTCAGCAGGCAGACGGAGTCCTGAAGACTAACTTCCTCCATTACGGAGAAAGCCTAACCTGCTCCGTATTACCCCTGATGGTGTCAGGTTGTTGCTGTGCTGACTAGACATTCAAACCACCCTTATTTTTGAACATCACAAACCTAACATTGACGTAATCTTCTATAAATCAACATTCGTAATCTTAAAATTCTTCGAACTTCTTATCGACAAGAAAGAGCGGAGAGAGGTACCTCATCGTCGGGTACACTTGTTGATCCCAGCGTACTTCCTCTCCGCCACATAAATAAATTAAGTGGCGCCCGAACAGGGACTCTGTTTGAGTTCCTGCGCTTGCGTGCACTAGGATTGTGACTCTCGCTCACATCGTCATATTTATTTTTTGAAAAATCATCGATTCTCTTCAGTTCTCTTCGATTAAATCTTCTCTTCTTTTTGTACTTACATTGGACAGATCGAGAGTTAGTTAGTAATAACCCTCCCATACTTTGAAATTCTTCTTTTGAAACTTATTAAAGAAAATGTCAGAAAAACCTCAACCAAAAGACTTGGAAATAAGCACAAATGTTGATAGCCAAGAAGCTGTGGACTTCGATCCCTCTCTTGCAGCTGTCGCATTAGATCCACGTTTAGACCTGCGTCTGCGTGATGATCGAAATAAAAATAATGTAGAAATGAATGTAGGAATGAATGAGAAAAATAAAAATAGGGTAGAAGTTTCCAACTCTGACATACCCTTAGTTACCAACTCTGACTTATCTTTAGCTCCCAACTCTGACAAACCTTTCACTGAGACCCAAATGAGTACCTTATTGACTAAACTCAATAAGCAGGTGATAAGTAAATGATACAGTCGGTAAGGTTGAACACAGAACGTTCCATGATCAAGTCAAGTATTCCACCTAACTTTTGATTCCCATTATGTGGCATATGCCTAAAAATACACACTCGTTTATTGAATCGTGATTAAAACCTGGGCCTAGTTTCCAATCTCAACCACGATCAAAACCTTTTATACATAATCCACCCAGTTATGTAGAAAATCCCAGAAATCAAATTCTTTCTAATCCTAACCTTATTCCTAATCCTAACCTTATTCCTAATCCTAATCTTATTCCTAATCCTAATCTTATGCCTACTCATAATTTTCTTCCTTAAACCTCAACTTCTTCCAATCCCAATCTTCGTCATGATTCTATACCCCCAGTAAATTACTTCACCCAACCTAAGTCTCTCTTTAGAAATCCCGATATGGGCAGAGACAATAGAGATTCTCTATCCCCTATCAATAGAGGAGAGGCTGACTTTTCTGAAAAGTATAATAAATTACTACAGCCTCAACGAGAACAAATTCCCTTAAATCAATATCCGGAGCACCAGATGTTTTCGACTGATTCTCAGTCGCATTCTGGTTGTATTCCACAAGGATATTCCCAACGACTGCCTATGCGTCGTATTCCTGACGACGATGAACCTTTAATGTATTCAGGACCACACATGAAAAAGAGACTTGACATGCTGGAGGAAGCCATTGTGCTTCTTACTCAGTTACTCAAGAACTCTCAGAAGCTTAAGGTCGTGGATCCTGGAAAGTTCAAATATGAGTCGGAACAAGATCTCTTAGTCTACCTGGCTGATTTTGAGGCTTATTGTAGTTTACACTACCCAAATGCCCATCACCAATGGTTAAGACTGCTTGGTCGACAGCTAGAAGGAAAATTTTTGAATATATACCGAGAAATCATCAAAGATAACCGTGAATACTTCTCTGTACGGGATAATCTGGTGTGTTGGTATCGTGATGAAGAACGAAAGAAAAAAGAATACAGAATACAGAAGTATCATGCCGCTCACCGATACCCTAATGAGAGCATCAAAATGTTTGCACTTCGGTTAGAGCGCCTAGCTAGTCAAGCATATCCTGGATACGATATGAGAGATCATGATTCCCTTAGAATAGCTTTCCTCTGTAGTTTACCTCCATATATTGAAACATTCGTCCGTCAATATATTAAAATGATGGAGTTGGACGGGTATAGTAGAGCTTCCTGGGAAAATATAGTGAATTTTGCGGACTCTTTAGATAGCGAGAATATCGCTTTCCCGAATTCCATTTCCCAAGCTAATCCACTTGAGGTCGGCACATCAACTTCTTATCATGCTGACCGGGAAGTGGACTTAAACGAATCTTTGGAGTCGGTTGTGCAGATCAATGCTGCACTTCCTGGATGGACTGATGTGTTGCGGAAAAAGGTTGAACAACGGAAACCTAAGTCCTCCTTTAACATCAACCACCGTCCTTCCAATATCGATCAACGGTAGCCCCCCCAGAAGAAATAATAACAGCGTACTTCCACAACACTGCTCTGGAATTCTCACGTAATGAAGGAACCGGTCCAGGGCTCAGAAATTAATCGCAACGAAAAACTCGTAAGGCTCGTTCAGGATCGGAGGATTGAAGGAATCTCCTCTGTGATTACTGTGAGAAGAGAGGACACGAGATGCAGGATTGCTACAAGTACCTGGGGGTCTGTAGCTACTGCAAGAAAACCAGCCATTTAAATTACCGAGTGCCGAAGCTAGGAACTCGCCACCCTTTTCCCCCAATTTTCATTTTTTTTCTCCCCCGTAAACAATAAACCGTAAAGTTAGTATGTCCTTTTGCTAGAGCGGTCCCCATGGGGAATGAGGGTCCTCAAACACACCCCTCCCAGATCAGTGATCTGAACGAACTCCTCTAAAGAATTCCTTCAAGGAGCGATGAAGAAAGTTTATTCTCGATCCTATTCCCCCGAAGCCAGAAGAATGTAACTTCGGCTAAACCAGCTGAGAAGCCGCTTCCCCAACGGCCTATTTTGGACCCATGTGAATACTGCAATGGTATGTCACTATGAAGGTCGCTTGCAAAGGCGGTGCTTGAAAACTTCGTCCCGCAAATCAGTTCAAACGACTAGATCCCCCCAGAGTTGCAGTTCCAATTCTGTTGGAAAAGGACCCTGATTAATACTCTGTAAATAAACTGGATAATCGTCCTCTTAAACGTGATGGTATGAATCAGATGAGTAAATTCTCTCATAAACCTTATTCCTATGCTAGTGAAGACATGGTCGTTGCTATTAACTTGTGCCAGGCCGATATAGAAGATCAGGATGCTCCCATTTATGATTGCCTTGTAGATAGTGGGGCTGGAGTAAACTTAATAAGCTCCGAGATTATTCCTTTCCTAGGGAATTCAAAAGAGCTTTTGGCTTCCGAAGACATAGGAGTAAGGGCCATCAGTGGTTTCGGAAATAGAGAACGAATTCCTATTGTTCACTATGTAAATATAATCCTGAGGTTTAATATGGGTTTTGTAACTCATCCTTCAGCGTTTTTCATAGTTCCCCAGGAATACATGGTAGATAACCCATTAATACTTGGTACTTGTGCTCTTAGGGATAATCACTTATTACCTGATATGTCCCGAAAACAACTGATTCATCTTCAAGGGAAAAAATTGACTGTGGTGGCCGATGGCATATCAACTTGTACCCAGTCCAATTTAAAGTCCTCTACTATACAGGTGAAAAACGTGTCGGTAGTCAATACTAATATTAACGATACTGATGTTATCTATGATCAAAATAATGATCGTACTCTTCGATATTTATTGAAGGGCTTTAAGAAAAATGATAACAATATAAATTGGCAACAAGTTCCTAAACCATACAAAAGTCATTCTAAACAAATGGTCTTGGAAAATGACATCTTGTATTACAGAACTACGTCCGGGAATCTGTTATATGCGATTTCTTTGGACCTACTAATGCACATAGTTCTGGGACTCCATGTATCCTGTGCCCATATAGGTCGAAACAAGCTGCTTCAGTTGGTATACAAGCATTTCTGGCATCCTAGGGTCAATCAGGTAATTTCCGATGTAGTGCGGTGCTGCCCTGTTTGTCAGATGCAGAAAAACTTTTCTTCCAATATAACTCCACCCATGTTGAAAATCTTGGCCAACTATCCCTTCGATTTATGTGCCATGGATTTGATTCAATTCCCATAAACTTTTAAGGGAAATAAATACTGCATGATATTTATTGATCATTATTCTAAATGGATGTCAGTAGTTCCCATTGCCGACAAGTCCAGCTTGACCATATCTAGGAAACTGGAGCACCAAGTTCTCCCTTTCCTTCCTAAAGTTCCAAATCGTATTATTAAACCGATAATGGAACTGAAATTTACTTCCCAGATATTCTAACCAATGTTTACAAAAACACAAACATTAAACATGTGAGGAAAGTCTCCGCTTCATCCCTCGAGTAACGGTGTCTCCGAGCGATTTAACCGAAGTTTAATTCAACTACTGAAATGTTTAGTTCTGGAGCAACCCGCTACTTGGGATGAAGAAGTCTTCCTCTATTTTAATTTATAATAATACTTATCATAGTGCATTGGACATGTCACCTTCTGATTATTTACTACAAAAAGCTCATGCTCCAGTGCACACTTTTTCCCCAATATGGAAAGGAGGGCAGTGTCAATTTAACGCTTTTCAGCGTGCGGCAAAAAAGTAGCCTCGTAAAGTAATACGATACCTGGCAAGTAGCTGCTCTGTAAAGTTCATAATAAGTGGGCAAGCAGGCCATTTACTGTTGAGTTGACGTTGCAACCCGAATAGGTGTGTGTCATATTTCATACAGAGAAATACTAATCCCCCCAGTAGAACTCAAAAAGTCCATTTCTCCATTTAGGAGAATGGTATTGAGATTCCTGGCGGTCATTACGAAAATACCTGACGAGAAAATAAGGGAAATTAGTGTATGCATTTTTCTCGGACGAGGAAAGTTTGTTGCGATGCGGAGATGAAAAATTCTCCTGATCCAATGACCCTTTGAGTCTGCAGACTGATTCTGCTTAATTCTTAGAGCAGAGTCCACGCTGATACCTCACTGTTCACTAAGGAGCGATGATTTCCCTGCGATGCAGGAAGCTGATTTTGAGATTCTTTAACTTTTATCTGATGCTCGTAAGTGAGTACATTCAAATTGCCAAAATTAACTTCCTGTAATAAGAGCCAACTGCTTGGGGATTTCCAGGAGAAAACGCTCATATTGAGTATGGAGGTTTGTTCCTCAGTTATCTTCCGAAGTCTACGAGATGCCCGGTCACAAAGCGTTAAATTTGTTTGCTCCCTTCCTCTCGCTAATTGACCATTTCACCTATCCATTTCTTCGTACGATGTCAAATTCTAACCATCTAGTTTCCTGAGACGGTTCCGATTTCTAGTTTATCGAGATAGATTTAATAAATATTCCTACAGTTCTCCAAGGAATCATGGGTAGTACCCTGGGGGCGTCAACCATGATGAAAGTACTTACCCCTGCTTTTAGATATATGATATGTATTCACATGAATACCCTATTAGATTCAAATACCCCTCTGTCCTTTCTCCTGCAAGGGTAACTAATGATAAGGAAGACCTTATAGTTTCCCAAGCATCACAGTTGGAAAGTCCTAATCTGGAGCATCTAGGTTGAGTCTAACGGATCCACCGTCCTTTTTTCTGGAAAGACCTAACTATTCCCCCTCAGTCTCTTCTGATGATCTTATGGATCTGTCGGAGAGAGTTGTTGTGGGTGATTTGCCGGATGATTGGTCAAACATATTTTTGACTTGGATAGTTCTTCCAGTTCTCAAAGGACTGAATTTTATGGTTTCAGCCCCCAAATAGTAATTCTTTCAATATATCCCCGTCGGCTGAAATGGTTTCTTCACCTGTCTCGGAGACTAGAATTCCACCTTTTCAAATAGTGGGAGAGGTGTTTGGTGATCCCACCAACGTCCATTTGATAATAGTAATTTGACTTTGGTCCACATAGATGAGGAAATCTTGGAGGAAATGCAATTGGATGATCTTCCTCACACTAGGAGTAGAGGATCAGTTCCAGATTTCCCCAATGTTATGTCGACTCCATTGGGAGTATGATACGTCATAGAAGAAGCGACCAGTCTGTTATAACCCTTGTCTCGGGGTTATAAAATGACACAAATGTGTCCTGAAACGAAGTAGAATAAGCCGCGAGAAAAAAGTTGGCTTTGCTTCATTTGTTTAGAAAATGAAAACTTTTGCGTTCCCCTACTGAAGTGGAACGTAAATTTAAATACTTGCCATATAAACTTATTGGTAACATTGTATTGATAAGTTACCTGAAAAAAAACTCTTAATTCCTATCTTTCTTAATCTCTTAAGTAAACTTCTTCTGAACTATTGTTCTATAACATCTTCATCTATCGAAGCTGTTTGAATGTATGCTTTCTAGTGTGCCTGATCGTCAAACACTTTAACTTAGGTGACGAAAAAAAACCTCCTGGTGTACCTGATTCTTCTAAAATTGATCTTTGTGTGTCTGGATTCTTCGAGTATGCTTGCAGACTAAAAATTGAACTATTAACTAAATATCTCAAAAAGTCTTGTGTCACTGAATTCCCTACTTTATTTAACCAAAATTGGTTAAATATATATACGATAAAAAATATCTACAGTATATTTTTTAGAAAAAAATTGCATATTGATTAAGATATGGATCATCGAAAGCTGCCTACCTCCTAAAATGCATACTATATATATATATATATAATATAGATATATATATATATAATATATATATATATATATATATATATATATGTATATATATATATATATTATAATATATATATAATTATATATATATTATATATATATATATATATAAAAATCACAGGATATATAGTGACTGGGGGGAAGTCATAAACAGGCAAAAAATGGCTTAAACATGAACGCTTGATATTAATATGAAGTAATTGAGATTTTGGCCAAGTATGTGTATGAGTTAATAGTCCAATCCTTTAACTTTAGAAAAATGTAAATAAAACAATATTTTTCCCCCTTAGGCTGAAATAGCACATGCTGAAGTAGAGTGATCACTTTTCAGACCTCAAAAGTTCAAACACAAGGTTTTAATTTTTTCCTATTTACAGAAGAAAATCAGTACAGAAACCGAAATTTGGGTTAAAACGTGAACATTTGGGGTTCAACTATTAGCCAATGGGAAACATAGTTCATATACCATCCCCCAAAATGGGGGGGGGGTGTTCACCTTTTTCACCTAGCAAGTTTTAAATATGAACGAAATTGTGTTCATATTATACCCCAAGTGTTGTCCAAGTGTTGTTTCACCTCTTACCCCTAAAGCTGTTTCACGTCTTACCCTGTTCACGTCAGACCCCTCCCCTCCTTGGACGTGGCCTAAGGGCTGCTCCAATCCACTCAGTAACACCAGGAATCGATTCGCAGACCTTCTAAACATAGGGTATAGACACCAAGTTCAACTCTGTAGCTCAAAAGATAAAAAAGCTGCATACTTGCCACTAAAAAAAGGGGTAGGGGAAATGTCTATTACTAACTCATACTAGGAGAATGACTCGATCACCTTAAATAAAACCACACCAGATCAACTCCCCATACCTTTGAGTAAAACATAGGGGTAAGACACCAAATATTTAGTGTAGTTTCCTCGCCCCACAATATAGTACATGTCATGCTAGAAGTTGCAAGAAAGGGGTGGCGGCGCGAGGTACTAACTCATAGTAGGGAAGTCATCCTAGACAACACTTTATAATAGCTACACAATCGACTCCCCAACCTTATAAATCATAGGCGGGTAACACCAATATTAGGTGATTTCTATGATGGTAGTTACGCCTTACTAGAAGTTCTAGAACCAGCTGGGCTGTCGGCATTTCTAGCCATCATTTCAAAAAAAAAAGGTTAGAATTTCAATGATATTTAATGTAGTTTATTTAGCCTTATAATAACAGTGATTTACAATATTGAAGCGACAAGCCTTTCTTTGTGTAAAATAGAGGTTCATTTGTACTCCATCATTGTTCTGTCGATTGCACCTTTGGTGATAAAACATGAATGAGATTTTTCCCCAATAAATTTTGTGAAAAAAACAAATTAATAAAAAATAAAGTCTATCAGGATATTTTGCACAACTACTAATATATTATATCATATTTTGAGATTTCAAAAAAATTTAAATTCTAGACAAGAAGAGAGTTTTTATGAAATATTCACGACTTCCCCCCAGTCACTATATATATATTATATTACTATTATTAGGTATATAGTAGAGTATATTATATATATAGTGATTATAATATATATATACTAGTTATATATATATATATAGTATATATTATATATATAAGTATATATATAGATATATATAATATATATAAGGTGATACATATATAATATATATAATGAGATATATATATAATATATATATAAATATAGAGGTGTAGAATAGTAAAAGTATATAGTATATATAGATATGATATATATATTATATTATATATAATTATGATTATATATATATAATATAGTATATATATATATATATATATATATATATATATATATATATATATATATATATTATATATTATATATATATAATAGTTATATATATATATGACTTGTATATATATATGTACATACAGATTTAGTATATAAATAAAAATAACAGCATTTCGACTATCAAATGTTTTACACAACATGGCTCATAGCCTTAGACAATTAAAAAAGATGAGGCTGGATGTAGTTTATACCATAAATGAAGATCTAGGGACATTATTTGCAAACTGAGCATGGGTTAATGAAAGAATGTATATGGAGACTCCTTCGAGGAATACTGAAATAGACGGATATTCACTTTATTATATACCAGCGTAGAGGGAAGAAGGGGTGGTGTGTGCGCTTTATGTATTTATATTGGATGCTGACTTTAAAATGATCATGATATTGAATCTCGGTGTGTGGCGTGAGAGATATTACTTATATACAATAATCATTATTAGTAATAGGGGCCATTATAAGAGCACTCCTGGCCAGAGGTCAAGGAATTAGACGTGGAAATTTGTGAAAGAAATAGAGCAGCATGCCCACAGTAAAGAAAAAGGTATAGCCATAATGGGTGATTTAATTTTCCTGGCATTCAATTTGATTCCTTGTCTAATAGTGGACCATAAGTAGTTTCTGCCAGTCAGTAAAATTGTTATACTAGATAAACTTTTTGACCCCAGATGTCCAAGAACCCACAAGAAACGATGCACTACTAGACTTATTAT
>JABUQX010029178.1:0-32598 GCA_015478945.1 Trachelipus rathkii
ATATATATATATATATATATTATATATATTATAATTATATATCTATATATATTTTTACTATTTATCGTGTTATATATATTCATACTATCTATATATATATTTATATATTTAATATATATATATCTTTTCATATATATATATATTAATATCTATTATTATTATATTTATATATATATCTTATATATTATATATATACATATATTATAGTATATATCTATACTATCACTATGAGGTCGCGGTTATCTGGGTATCAACGGTGAGGCCCATGTTATCCCTAGTCTTTACTCACTCATTAACTATTTCCGCATTCCACTCCTTTCTACTTATATACCAATTCATCATTTTATATTAATTCCTACTTCTATTATCTCATTTTATACTTACTTTTTTATCCTTCTTGAGCTTTGATACTTCACCTACATACGTACTTACATATCCAGTGTACTTTGTTTCCATCAATTATTACGTATGTATTCTCAAATTGCGCATCTTTATTAGCGCGCGTAAGCGCGCGAGCGCGGACGGCGAGTAACGCGCGCACGAGGGGCGCGAGGCAGCGCGCGCTCACGTAGCGCGCGTAAGTACTAAGCTATAGCGCAGCGCAGCGCGCGGCTGCTGCAGAGTGACGAAGATAGTAAGAGATAGCGAGATTTATATAAATTTTGATATAGATATCTTTAACTTATATTCACTCGTAGTCTACATATATATATATTAGTACCACTGAGCTATCCTTTTCATCACTTATATCTTAATCGCTCTACCTCACTTTATTTCGGAGCTACTACTTAACTACAATTTTTTTTTTTTTTTTTATTCTCACCTCATTATACCCTTTATAGCTTTTCATGTGTACCCCGCTACCCTTTTTCTTACCCAGCTTCTACTATATTACCCGCCCTTATTATTTTATCTACATAACATTTACTATACTCGTTCTTATCTAAAGTGAAGACTTTTTCCTTTTTTGAGTAATAACCTTGAACCTAGCAATCTTATTGATCTATGTTAACGTCTACTATACTAATATAGCTACAGGTACTAGCTATTTACATATAGAGCTTTATTCTTTGCTCATTACCTACCCGTACTTCTGACGCGTGCCGTGAGACTTTAGTATGTGGGCCTTCTCTCTTTTTTAACTATTATGTCACCTAAGCTCATTCCTACTACACGTGTTAATTACTGAGTCACCACTTATATACTACATACTATGTGTTTTAAAATATTCATTATTCTCATGCTTAATACTATATTATTTATACCTATAATCATTATCATCGATCCCCCTCCTCCTCCCCCCTACTCCCTAACTTTTCTTTCCTCTTTATTAATGTATTTCATTATTATTATTATATCCGTATATATATATGCCCAACTATCACTAGTATTTACTATATACGTTCAGTCTCATTATTTGGCCACCTTTCTATTATATATAGTCGTTGAGCATTTGTGGTATATATATATCCTTTTTTGGTACATTATACTAGTACTCCTCTTTATTAATTTGATACGCTTCGTGTATACTACCTATTATATACATATATCTGCGTAATATTCCTACATAGTTTAAATCCAGTGCACTTTCTACTATAAATACACCTACAAATATCTATTTATATTATACTCTAGTCATTATTATATTTATTCTATACTATATACCAATATATGGCTAAGCGCTACTACTATGCATTCTCATATCTATTAACTATCTCTATATTAATAATCTATATCTCTATATATCTACATCATATTATATCTCTTTCTATATATTTATATATATTATATATCTCTAATTTCATCTTATATTATTTGATTATCATTTAATATATACTATCTATATATTATAATATAATATTATATATATATATATATCTAATCTATTTACTTATATATATATATCTATTAGTATCTATATATAATATTATATATATATATACTTCAATAACACTTTATATATATTCATAATAATATTCACAGTGTGATATTAAATTAATGTAATTAGAGGTTTAGAAATGATCCTTAGTGATATTTTTACATAATTTAATGTTATTAAAATTTAATATACGGTATACTGAATGATCCATTCAACTCACCAAAAACACATTCGTAATGTAATACATTTATTACATTGCCAATATCAATATTATATCTATACTATTTATTATCTATCCTTATATATATCGGGCGATCATAATTATGAGCTACTCACCAGGGTATGAGATATTCTACATCTACCTACTCTAAATCCATATAAATCACCGTATACTATTTACTAGAAACATAATTCACACGCGCGTACTTTGATTTGAGCCCTGAGATATCTCTCTCATATCCTCAGTGACTCCTGTAAAGTATCCTTGAGAGGTTCAGTGAGGTAATGATATATATTGTTTATGAGTTATCGCTGTTAATACTGTACACGAGATTTCTCCATGTGAAGTCAATCTCGAATTGGGAAGGGCTATATATTACTCGGCCTCTGAGTCTGCTCGACAATGCGTACTATCATTAATGTGAGCTATCAGTTCCACGGCAAATCAGTAGTTTGCACATCCTCCCATCACGTAGTCCGGTGTTTTGGATTATGAATTTGAGTGAAAAATTATCGCTCATATTAGTCAGTCAGTCTGCTGAGTTGTAATTTCTCATACTGAGTAATATTTATGGCAAATAGCTCAGTGGATGAGACTTAGCGTGAATATAAAATATATACTTACGATTTCGAGAATATCTCGTACTCACTTATTGGAAATATCTCCCGCTGATGTATTGCAAGTGACGATAATCTCCTATACGTTTTCGTGACCCTGAGTTCCTCGGTCGGGAAAGTGGAGTAGGTATTTCGCTCATGTGACGCGAAAGATTTTATTACGTGTAAACACTTATGTAATTTTCAGAGTAGAATAGGCATTTCTCGGCCGCGCTCACCGTCACGTAATTACATAAGTATAGGCGATTCATATGGTGAGCGCTACCAGGGTAAATAGATGTCTATTACTTACTATACCTCGAGTCATATAAATAACCGACTTAGGATAAATCTCTAGCGCCTGTATGTTGTCCTAGAGATAAATTCATCCTTTACCGTGAATACTCTACTGTCAATTACCGTGCGTGGGAAATAGAGAATAGAGTTTTCGTGAGTGACTGTGAGTGAGTGCGCGAGTGAGTGATATTATCCGTGAATGAAGTCAGATTGTGGGGAGGTGAGCTAATTTCTCGTATCCCTTAGTCCGTGTCTTACTAACAAGTATATGTCAGTCATTAAGACCGCTCTCACTAATATTAATAGGTATATTAAGTTATGAGGTATTTGTACCTATTACCTCACTGGTATCCGGTTTGAGAGGTAGAGATTTACGAAATATTGAAAAATTTGTGACTTCAATTCCTAGCGACTGTCCTGTTGATTCTACTCCCTGAGATTTGCTCATAGTACTTCAGTGGTGCTTTATAGCTAGAAAATATTATATATCGATTTTCGAATTCACGATACTTATTGGTAACAATCATCTTACTCAGAGATATGTTATGCATAAGAGATAATCTATACTTCTTATCTCTAGTACCCCTACTTCTATGATGCGTACCCGGAGGGATATAGGAAAGTGAGTGTTTTCTAGTCACTCATGTACTGCGTGTCAATATTTCTACGTGAAAATTACTATGTGTCATTTACGTAGTGTGAGGATATCGCTCAATTATTTCTATCGCCTATAATATATCAGAGCTATCTCGATCAATATAGTGACGTAATTCAATATGGTCCCGTATACTCACCTCTAAGGGTTATGTATAAGTAATATCTCCTCACTACCACACTTCTAAAGTTCCTATACAATAATATTATATACTACGTACTCATTATTGTGTAGAAATTATCGTACGTCATGAGTTGTATTAGCCTCTTTAGATATAATGTCTCACTCTATTCTTTATACTCACGACTGAGTCCACGTGTAGCGTATGGTTCAAGTCGAAAGCACGTTTTCACTAGCTGCGCCGTGAAGATTTTATATCACGTGTAAGAGTCTGTGAGATTTTGAGGGGATAGGTGCATTTCTCTGGTCACTACTAGTACTTAGCTTCTATCCCGTAATCCAGGTGAGCGATCTATATAAGTACGTCACTATACTATATATAGGCATAGTAGTCTTATGCCTCACCATCCAATCCTAGGCTTTACTACGGTGATGTAGGTAGATTACGATAATTGAAATAATAATTCGTATCTAAGTTCATATGTGTCACGTTAGCTTGTTGAAATTCTATTATATATATATTATATACCACTCACTAGATGATAAACTGACATTCAGCTCAGGGTTAGACTATATTGAACCTGGATAATTATCCAGATATTTACGAATTTAACATGACATATTCTAGATAAATCTTCACCCGCAAATGTTGCTAATAGAGAAATCTCCTCTTTCGTGACACCTGTTAGACTCCCGGCGGTAGAGGATATGAGATATGTTTATTCACGCTGCGCAGAGATTTATTCACCGTGTATAAATCACCTATATATTTATGTGAATTGAGGAGAAGTAGTCAATTTCTCGCCTAGTACTTATGGTGAGATGGTGGCGATCATTATTGGCACTGCAAGTATGCTCTACGCGTATAGAGAGTGTACAAGATATATTAGTATCGGTCGCCACCGTCTCGGTCCAAAATCCGATACCACATTGAGTGGAGAAAAATCTTGAGCGCGTTTGTTGCCTGATAAATAGCTCTCTTCGACGCTGAGTCCCGACGCGGGAGAGTATAAGTGAATATGTTTATCGAGTACTGCGATACTGAGAGATATTCCCGTGAGAAATATACACTGGTGATATTAGGAAGTGAGGTATTTATATCTGCTCACGGCCGGTGAGCGTCCGAGACAGGGGAGCTGATTCATACACATGGTCACGTCCATCTCGCCGACTATAAGAAACTTATTACTCTCACCTACTTCGATACTAATACTAATATTTTATACATATATACCCATTATTATTATATATATATAATTATAGTATAATATCTCATATCTTTATATATTTATATATTATTAAAATATTATTTAATATATATCTATATATATATTACATATATATATATATCATCCTTATATATATACTATATATATATATATATATATTATTATATATATACTATATTTTATTTTATCTCAGCCCTACCAAAAATAAATTCCGAGACTTTAGTAAAATCTCGCTAGCGGTTGTTAGCCTTCACACTACTATTGAAAGTCTCTCTTTTGGACTATTATATCATAAATCCGAGGCGGGGGGCCTGGGATTAAGGAGTAAGCGAGTTTTTTCACCTGAGTGCTTATGCGATGAGCGAGAATTTCCCGTGAAAAGTATAGGATTATGGGAGTTTAAATTTATATATATCTCGGCCGTACTAGCTCGACAAGGGCCGATAATCTATAGCTAGCCGTACCTATACGGTAAGATAGAATAATCTCACTCATTCACCATCAGTACTATCAATAATTCCGACTCTTTAGAATAAATTACTTCAGCGCGTTGTTTAGTGCCATTGAAGAATAAATTCCACTTATCTACTCCTGACCCATGAATTATCTCACTCACTTGGTGTCGAGTAGTATAAAGTACTATAGTAGTTTTTACCGAGTCTTGAGCGTGTGCAGTATTTTCACGTGATAAATCACTACTGGTGAATTGGTAGAAAGGGTGATATTTATACTCGTGATACCTCAGCTAGCTCCAGTATACAAGGGCGAATCTAATAATGGCTATACCCCACTCCTGTAAGTAAAATTATTCATCACCTATATATACTTCACTCAAAAGTCAAACTACTCGTAACTTTGGAAAATCTCTCAGCGCGTTGTTGCCGCTTTATTAAGTGGAAGCTCTACTTCCTTTGGACTCATATAGTCCTGAGCTGGGTAGGTGACCTTGAGTGAGTATAATTATGCATGAGAGGATAGTATAGTTCTTGTTTACTTTGCGCGCAAATGTGTGTGATATCATGTAAAACACAGTTCGTTATAAGTTAAAGATACTGAGTATATCTCTGTGCAAATACTCTCTCGTATTCTATTCCGGCCTCGTGCGCGCGCTTCATCGTGATCCTATATCAGTGGCTCGAATCATTATAGGCGCCACTCGTGCTAATTACTGAATCATATCTCTCCCATATCAATGCATCTCACAAAAATTCCAGACTTTGGTAAAAAATCTCGCTGCACGTTGTTGCTGGAAAATCCTCCTCTTATTACCGACTATATACTGAGTCGTCACGCGGTGGAAAAGGAAAGGATAAGTTTTACGACTGAGTACGTGAGCGAGATATTTATTCCTCCGTGCATAACCTGGTAATTATGGGATAGTAGGTATTTATCTCGGATACCTATGAGCTGATATCGACAAAGTAGTATGGCTAGATCATTATATATAATATAGGAGCCCCAGATTACATAGAAATTTTCTCGCACTTACCGAGTTGAAGTTGTGCATATGGACTTATGAAAAATTTTGAGGTTACTCCAGGTTAGTATCCCTCTAGAAAAAATGGCTGGCGATTTGGAAAAGTGGACTCCGTAATACAGAGTGAATAGTTGTCCACGTTATACTCATCCGTCTGTGTGTGTGAAACGTGCTCTATCTCATATACTCAGAAGTTACTGGTATTTGTGAGTTACGAAAACTTTTGGTGTCTGAGGGACTTATATGAAATTATTTTTGGTAATAATTTTATTATCGAAATTATAAGTTACTAACAGTGATACATTTTCCTATGGAATATATTTTCAGTGAGTAAAATATTTATATTAAGGGAATTTTAAAATATGTTATTCACAATACGACCTGTAACTACTATATCTACACGTTATACTCTGATCTGGGTCTGAAACGAGCTGACTCTCCCACGTCTTGAGATTTGGTCTGAATTTATGGTTGGAGGATATCTTTAAGAATTTTCTTCAGTGAGTTCTAGCTCCGAGAGTGGGGACTTAATGATAAAAAATTTTGGGAACGAAATAAATGGAGCTGGTAGTGAGTATTAGTAACAAAGTGTCTTCAGTATACGATAACTAGACTAGTCCTATCAGTAACTTACTGATACCTGGGAGTCTGAAACGTGCTCTTATCTATATACCGATAAGGTCTGGTTTGGTCGAGATAAATTTTGGTCCGGGTGAGTAAACTTAGTTAAATTATTTATTTCGATTTTTTCCATATAGATACACTGGGTCCTGTAAGAGATGGGTCGGTGAAAATTTATTATAATAGGATAAAATTTTATAATGTCTGACACTAACACGACTTACTACACTGTTGTATATCTGTATCTGAATCGCGGATTTCGAGCCCTGAATCGGGGTATCGATAAATTTTGGTATAATCTAAATAACGATAAACCCTTATACTTTACCGTCCAATATTTTGAATAGAACAACTCCTGGGAAAGCAGATATTTTGTGTTTTCAGAAAAAATATAAATTATCATAGGAAAATAACAAGTAAAACAAAGATTTGCAGTAAACATCAGGCACATTATTCTGTATATAAAGATTATGTTTCAGATCTTGTTTATGCCAAAATTTCAAAGTTTAGTTTAATGATTGCACACCGCAATAATTTTTTTGTACTAAATATTTTCTGTGGTAAATAAAGCTGTATATATACGGGGTACGGAGGAAGCATTATGTATATAGAGAGGGGTAGCCCCCGAGCATAGCGGAAAATATTTTTTTCTATAAAAATTTAATATTTTATTTAAAGCGGCTATTTTACTATTATTTATATTATTTTATCTTCAAATCGAAAAAAATAAAAGTACGAGTTTTAGCCACATATATATTATTAGGCGAATTTTCATGCTCGACCAACTTATGTTAGGTAGGGTGCGTGAGAGAGTAGATAAGAAGATTATATATATATAGACATATATACCTCTGGTTCGGCCGAACCATGGAGTGAGTAGCGTGTCGATGACTGTATTCTACCTTCCGACCTATATACTCCGGTTTAGCTAGGAAGTAGAAGGTGGAAGAGGCATTCATGAGGCTTAGCTTAGGCGATAGTTAATCTCAACTCCCGACAAGCCACACTCTCAGAGAGGTACCGTGAACGTCATCCAGCACCATGTCAATGTCATCTATAAATAACTAGCGTCTCTCTTATGTATTTACGCAGTGAGTGGTATATATACAAGGCCATAGTACTAGTAGGGAGATACTTAATAAGTGCTAGGATATACGGTAAGGATCTTCACCTCAACCATTAGCTGAGAGCTTAATGACTCTCAAAGCTCTACTCAAGTCAGGTAGGGCTAAGATCAGTACAACCCTATATTCACTAATCTAGTGTCACCTCATGCTCCAACTCTCCGCGACAATGAGTGACATTTCGGAGTAGTGGAACAGGTGAAAGATGATATATAGTTAGAGTTTATTATATGAGCAGCTTCGTGAGAGATGAGTTTCCCGGGTTGGATCACCTACTTCAGGAGGTTTACCGAGCACCCGTGTTTCATGTCAATATGTCACGATTCTCCTCTCTGCGGTCAGGAGATGGTTAACGTACTACACATGAGGCTCTAAGATGAGCAGTGGGACTGAGGACGGTATGAGAGGAGGACCTCCACCTGAGCGTCTGCCCTGTGTGTCAGGATGGGCAAGCTCTCAGATGAGAACGCCCGGCTGGGTCGGGACGAGTAGTGTCTTCTGTGAGCTGTTGGTGACATCCTTTCAGGGACTAACCAGGCAGTTCCCAGGCATTATTATGTCCCGTGGTTACCTTACTCTATATATATATATAATATATATTATATATATACCGTATAATTATATATATATTACACCGGAGATGATATTATATATAGCTTCATCTCGACGAGTGGGGAAGCCGGGAGGTACGTAGAGATGAGTAACTTAAGCTCAGGAAAGTAGGCGGTCTTCCGTGACCAATAGTAGTGAAAAACTTCAAATCGAGGTGTACAAGTCCGCGGAGAGGGTGCAAGCCTCGAGAGGGTGATCGAGAACTTTTCCGTGATTTTTGGATCGAGTGAAAAAGGCGGAATTTCACTGAGCTATTTATTTATCATCAGGTGAAAGTACGAGCTTTTAGCTCGATTACCTATGCCAGGTTCTATGTAACGATATCTTTTATTAGGCGGGTGAGTGAGGTTTAATCTCGGAGTGCAGCTCTGGGTATCGACCTTGTCCACCGGCCTACTAGAGAAGTAGCTCACAGTATCAACGAGACAAACTATTTACCTTTAATACCGATCATTTGATAGTAATTGGCGCATCCTCTCGTAGGAAGTAGAGGCACTTATCCCACTCCCTGGAGGAAAGGGTGCCTAATTAAGACGTAATAGTTCTTCAGGACGACACCATTACCATATTACGGAATACCCTGAGTCTGAGTTTCCTTACACTCTCCCCGATATAGTAGCACGAGGTATAGGGTGGAACAGGAAGAACGAATGTTGAGTAGCTAAACCGGGAAGATGAGCTTCGTCCTTATCCCAGGTTATGTCTACACTAACTCGGTATAGGTTTCAGAGCATATACCCGTGTTATATTGAGTCAATGTCACTGTTCACTCTCTCTGCGGTCAGGAGGTGGCTACGTATATACCAGGGGCCTAAGCGTGGGACTGAGGCCGGGATTGGGAAGGACCTCCACCGCGTCCTGCCTGTGGTCAGGAGGGCAAAGCTCGATGAAAGAACGCCGGCTGGCGGGACGGTAGTCGTTATGAGATCTTCGTAGCTGGGTCGTATCTATCGTACTCTATGACACCATAGACGACTGGGATACCTGGAGCAGTTCTAACCTAAGGTTACTTACTATATATGCATTAATTATAATTATATTATAGTAATAATCGTTACTCTAGTATCTATATATATATATATAATATTATATTCCCGTACTATATACCTAGTATTATACTATATATATATATATATACATATATATACCCTAGATTACTACCGTTATATATATACATATACCGGTATATATAATACATATATATATAGTATAATATACATTATATATATAATATTAACGATATACCCTGTATATATATATATATATAATATATATACTAAACTATATATATATATATTTTATTGCTATATTACTTATACTAATATAATAATATATTTATTATATCTATACTATTCTTACCTATAACGGTGCAAGTTAAGATTGCTCATCTGCGAGACCATAATCTATACGTGAAGAGGTGACAACGGGATAAACATATAATCAATGCCTATGTAGAAACGCAGTGGGAGTACCGTGAGACGGCGGTGAGAGACTGACTAGGTAATAACGAATAGTACGGTCTTTAACGATGAATACCAAAAAGGTGAAAAAATACTCAAATATCGAGGCTGTCAATCCCTAGGAGAGTGAGAGTATTGACTATATGTCCGGTGATCTAACTTCTTATATATCCATGAGTGATATGAATTATATATTTTGGTCGAAAAAAGATGTATATAGTGTTATAATATAATTATATATATCTTATTTCCTATACTATACTATATATTATACTTTTATATTTCACAATATAAAATGTGATATCAATAAATATATAACAAGTTAATAATATTATATAATATATATAGTCTATATTATAATATATATATAATGATATATATTATATTACTATATACTATATATAATATATAGTATATATATAATAGTATACTATATATATATCTATATACTACAAATAATATACTATATTATACTATAATAAGTATATATATATATAACATAGTATATAAATATAGTATACTTATTATTATATATAGTAATATATATATTATAGTACTTATATATTATATATTAGATAAGTATATAGTACGCTTATATATACATACTAGTCTATATACTATCTATATAGATCGTATATACTTTATATATATACTCAATATAATATATAATTATTATATATAGTATTTATATATCATATAATATATAACTAATATATATATATATATAATATAATAAATGTGTATCTATGCATATATAAGTCTGCATATGTTTATATTGATTTATGTATAATTAATAATATATAAATATATAATATATATATTATAATATATATATATATATATATATTATATATATATATATATATATATATATATATTTAAACCGTAGCTAGGAAGGTTCAGGGAGTCTGAACTCCACTCCCCCCAAATTATTTAAACTATCAAAATTTTTTGATAACGGGTCTTTAAAATTTAATTCATGAAAATAATAATAATAATAATAATCAGAGAAAATGAAGAGTATATTATTAATTGATATGAGAAAAACCTATTTATATTATTAATTGATATGAGAAAAACCTATTTGTGGTTCGTAAAGGCAAAAAATACAAGGAGGGTTAAAATAAACAGTGATTTTCTGATTTTACAACAACGATGATGGCACAGAAGAAATGAAGAAAGTTCTATAGGTTTTTCGAAATATAAATAAAGTAGGGTTGTATGTATATTTCCTGTTTATAATCATTTGGAGTACAGCACATAAGAAAAAGTTGACAGAGTAAAAATAACTGAACACTATTATAGGTCACCAAGGAGGACAACTACTCTATTTTAATATAAAAAAAACTTTCCACAAAAGCTAAAACTAACACTAACGTGCTAAATTACAGTAGATGGTAAAAAATTATGATTTTTAAAAGTGTTTTAAAGCAATTGCTGAAGCTTTAGAGGAGCTTAAGATTGATCAAGATTTTGGACGTTTTTCAAAAACTTCAAACCTTTTGAAGCCTGTAGCCACGAATTAGGATTCAAACTTTATTCGCCTTCCCTATTCCATTAAGTTCTAAATTGCAGTCTCCACCATTAGTTACTCACACCAACTATAAATAGTGTCACAGCCAAGCTCAGCTTTCGCATGGGAATCATACCTTAGGAAAATGCTTGATGCTTGCTTTGAAAGTTTCGCGAAAATATTAACAAAAAACTTTCAAGCAATTTGGTATTTGCAACACAATTTCTGCTTTCTTTTAATTAATTAATGAAGAAATAATAATGTCTCGTGACAGAATCAATATCAACAGTTCATGAATGAAGAAGAAAAAGAAATTGCATCTCATTTTCTTGGTGATTTTTCAAACCATTTAGAGAGCAAGTTTTTGCAGCATAGAAACATACTTACCAATTTTTGTAAAGAAATTCAATTGATATCTATTAAGAAATCGTTTTTTTTTGTTTTTTTTAGTTAAATTTTATCATATAGTTACATCTGGATCGATACGGATTGTAGCACTTATCTTACTCGCAGCGTGTACTCCAGGGTCAGCAGTCGCACGGACATCCAACTTTTACCGGGCGAACTCTGTGAAGACGTTTGGCCATCCGTGTCGAGAAGTAGAAGAGGGACTTTTTTCTCCCTGGGGAGAGGGTAGAGGTGGTGCTTCATCGACTGGCCTTCTCTCAGGCAGACACCAATCCTCGGAACCCGTCGTTCCTCTCACTCTCCCCGATAGAAGTAGCACGAGGAGGGGTGGACCAGGGAAGACGATGTTGAGGCAACCGGGAGATGAGTTTCTCCGGGTGTCACACTCGACGGAGGTTCCGAGGCCATCCCCGTGTTACATGTCAAGGTCACGTCTCCCTGGCGGTCAAAGGAGTGGGTCCGCAGGGGCCTAAGAGCCGAGATGGGGTAGCTATAGGCCAGGCGGAGCGTAGTACAGCAAATCATGGGACCGTTGCCAACCGGTGCAGTGGACGCCGAGCGGCATCACGAAGGGCCGGTGGGTCGGCGACGACGGCGATGCGAGTTGCCCGAAACCGACGTCTGCCGGTGTCAGGCGAGGGAAAAGGCTCTGAGTGAGAACGCCCGCTGTGGCCCGCGGGGACGCGCTAGGGATAAGTTCGCCTCCCCCCCCCCGCCATTGCGCTATATCGTGAGCATATGGCGGTCTGGTGAGAAATCGCTCTTCCAGGGGACTTAACCAGATTGCAGTCCTTTACTCCAAGACGCATTATTGAGATATCCCGCCTGCCCTCTCACAGAGATATATATAGACTCCATATAGACGAGTGGGTACAGCGGAGGTCAACGGAGGTCTGCACGGAACGCAGGCGGGTCTTCCCCGATGACCAACAGGTCTGAAACACTCAAAAATGTCGAAACTGGGCGTGTTCCATCCGCGGAGAGAGGGTGGGCAAGCCCGGGTGAGTCGAGAACTCGTGTGTCCGTTGATTGTTGGTCGAAAGAGAGGCGGAATTTTCCGCCTTTTCACGGAAAGGTGATGACGCTCTTCCATCTTGCCGCTCTGACACTGAGCCATACACGGTCCTTCGAGCGCATCTGACTGTTCTTGGCGGCCTGTGAGGCGGTGTTAATACTCGAGCTCGTCAGAACGCACTGAGGAGAGAGCCGTGACTGTGACAGACTTGACTACAGAAACGAGGAGTAGGAGCTGGAACCGTCCTGAGTGACAGGTACCAGCCGGGAGCAAAACTTTTACAACTCTCGGACCTTTGTGACCACTCACACATTCGGTAGTGCTCACCTCCCATGTCTCGAGTCCAGCTCACGAGGACTTCCTCCTCCTGTGAGGAGGTGCATGTGTCGTAACGACCCTTTCTCTCAGAGATAACAACCATAATGCTGGAAAGTCAGTAGTGCCGATGGATCACTCAATCTCGGCGCGATAGTAGTTCCAGATGACGAGGAGGGTGTGGAACATGGGAAGCCTACGATGATGTAGAGGAGCTAACGCCGTGAGGTTGAGAGGTCGAGCTTTCTTACACGCGGCTCGTTCACCACTCCGGGACGTTCCCAGAGCGAGTCCGCGTGTTGAGTGTCAACTGTACGTCCTCACTCTGCGTTCAGGCGATGCGTACGCTCAGGGCCTAGATGCAGCTTAGGGTCGTACCTGAGGAGCGCGGGATGGGACGGACCACTCGCGACCGAGCTGTCCTGTACATGGTGGTGCAGCTCTAGGAGCTAAACGGGTAGCTCGAATGAGACACCGCCGCTAGGCTAGGTGGCGGGACATCAGTGTTCTTCTGCGACTAGGAGTGTGTGACGCAGCTCTCCTCCTCGTACGTCCTGAGGAAGTAGTAGCAAAGCACAGCAGAGAACGGAAAAAGAGATCGGTCAATCCGATGCCGTAAAATGTTTGCCCCTCATCTACCCGAGACACTGCACCTCCGTGGGATACGACCCAATAAAAAGCTACCTCTCTCGGATCCAACTAGAGTCAGCCATGGACAGTCGAAGCGTTAAGAGATAGCCAGAACTGACGTACATAGATGAGCGGTCTTTCATCCGCGGGACCTGAAAAAATGAAAACTCAGAATACAGAAGGGGTCCGAGTGGCCAGTAGAAAAGTAGGTGCAGCCGTGGCCGCCGGGGGTCAACAGCAGCATCTCTCCCCTGCTATCGAGGTTCGAATTCGACAAAGCGAGAGACAGAGAATTTTTCCGCTTTCTTACGGAAAGTAGGAGTTTTTTATCATACGACACAGTTGAGCTCTTTTGGATGCAGATCTTCTCTGGCAGGCGCTGGAAGGTTACTCGTCTGGGAAGGCGGCGCTGGGCGTCGTCTAGCAAAACCATCTTTCGACGCGAAGCCGAAGTCCCAGAACGAATTCGCTTTACCCACACCGACTTGAATATTCGGGCACATCTCTTTGCGAAGGATAATGAATGAAGATGGTCTTCTACTTTTGGCGTCACTGGAAGACCGCGTGGTCAACGTACGTTCAGCTGCAGTCTACGAAGGTGCCAATGACGCTTCCGTACTTCGAAAGGCTGACGCCGCTCCATCAGATCGCTCCTGCTTCTCCTTCCCGACTCTCTCCCAGCGTGCAGATCAGAGTGCGATGGACTGAGCAGATTGAGCCTGAGCGAACGCGGGAAGATGATGATGAGGCATCCGGAGATGATGTTTCTGCTCGCGAGTGTCACCGGGCCACTCGCGAGCGTTACGAGTCCACATATCGCCTGTTAATTGTCAATAGAGTCCCATCGGTGCCTCCTCTCGTGTAGTCTCAAAGTGGAGAGTGTATGTCGAGAGAGACAGCTCACAAGACACTACTCGTCGCGCTGCAACCGTGGCAGCCGGGCGTGATCCTCATGAGGCTGAGCTGTGGAGGGGACCCCCTCTTGGATACCACAGGCAGACCGCGGGTCTTGCGCTGTTCAGCAGGGCAAACTCGATGAGACCTGCCTGGCTGCCTGGGGCGGGACACGAAGTGTCTTCTCACATTTGCTTCGCAGCTCTTCCTACGTAAAGTGCGAGAGCGTTGGAGAAGATATGTCCTCCCTTGCCCTCTCACTCGCGGTTATAAAGTCTCTCGAGTAGACGTCCTACAGCGGATTGGTCACGGAGTAGACTGTCAGAGCGAGGTGGTGGGCTCTTCCGGACGCAAAAGGTGAAAGGACTCAAATCGAAGGGCGTGATCCCGATGAGGTTGCTAGCCGTAGCGGTTGTCCGAGGGCTTTTCTTCCTGGCTCTCCGACGGGTCGACAAAAAGGCGGCACATTTTCCGCTTTCTCTTCTTTCACGAAAACGTAGAGCCTTTTTCGACCGCGTCTGAGCTCTTGACCGATCTCTCTCTGTCGCGGGGTGGAGGTTTTCTCGGGAAGGCGGCGCCTGCGCCTGGGCCGTCTAGCAACATCTACGAGGCGAGCCGAGTCCCGAGACAACGTTTAGCTCCGAGCGGTGTGAAGTAGTGGCCATACCGCTTGCGGCGAGAGAGGCAAGCCAAGTAGTCTTCCCCCTGGTAAGGAAGGGTGTCCATGACGCTTCGTACTCGCAGGCTTAGTAAGCCTCATCACGCTCTCTCGCTTCCACTCTCGTCTCGCGAGATAGTGCATCGGAGCGGTGGACGGGAAGATGATGTGAGGGCATCCGGGACGATAGAGTTTTCTCCGGGTGTCACGCACTCGAGGTTCCGAGCGCATCCCGTTTAATGTCAATGTCCAAACGGTCCTTCTCTCTTGCGTTCAGGAGTGGTACGCAGGCCCTAGAGCGTGGGGACTGAGGCGGATGGGAGGATCTTCACCGCGACTGCCTGTGTCAGCAGGGCAAAGCCCGAATGAAACCGCCTGGCTGCTGGGGCGGGACACGAGTGTATTCTACTCACAGTTGTCGCAGCTCTCTTACGTAAAGTAGGAGAGCGAGAAGGCATTATTATGTCCATGCCTTTGCCTCGTCACTGGGATAAAGCTCTCTGGACTAGAGTATTGAGCCGGAGGTACGGAGAGACTGCCAGAACGAGGGGGTCTTCCGGGACCAAAAGTCAAAAACTCAAATCGAAGGGGTCGAGTCCCGAGAGGGTGCAGCGCGTGAGAGGGTGCAGCCGTGGCGCTCGAGCTTTCGCTGCTTCGAGGTCGAAAAAAAGGCGGATTTCCGCCTTTTACGGAAAAGTAGAGCTTCTTCTCGACCCGTTGAGCTCTTGAACCGATCTTCCTGGCGGGTGGAGGTTATTCTCGGAAGGCGGCGGCCTGGGCGTCTAGACAAACATCTACGAGGCTAAAGCCGATCCGAGACAAACCTTACCCTGATTGAAAGATTGGCCATCCCTCGCGAGAAAGAAGAGGTCTTCCTGGTAAGGAAGGTGCCAATGACGCTTCGTAATCGCAGGAAGAAGCCCCATCATCGCTCCTGCTTCCCCACTCTCCGCGAGATAGAAGCATGCGGAGAGGTGGAACGGGGAAGATGTTGGTGAGGCATCCGGGAGATGAATTTTCCCGGGTGTCACTACTCGGAGGTTCGCGCATCCCGTGTTAATGTCAATGTCACGTCTCTCTCTGCGTTCATGAGTGGTACGCAGGGCCTAGAGCGTGGGGACTGAGGCGGGATGGGAGGACCTCCACCGCGTCTGCCTGTGTCAGCAGGGCAAAGCTCGATGAGACCGCCTGGCTGCTGGGCGGGACACGAGTGTCTTCTCACAGTAGTCGCAGCTCTCTTACGTAAAGTAGGAGAGCGAGAAGGCATTAGTTGTGTCCTCCCTTTGCCCTCTGCACTGGATAGAAGGCTCTCTCGACTAGGTATTTAAGCCGACAGGTAGAGAGACTGTCCAAGAACCGAGTGGCGGGTTCCCTTCCGGACCCAAAAGTGAAAAACTCAAATCGAGGGGTCGAGACCCGAGAGGGTGTTGGCCTGGCGCTCGAACTTTCCCTGCTTCGAGCGTCCGAAGAGGCGGATTTTCCGGCGATTACGGAAAAGTAGAGCCTTTTCTCGACTCGTTGAGCTCTTGGACGATCTTCCTGGCGGGGTGGAGGTTATCTCGGGAAGGGGGCGCCTGGGCCGTCTAGAAACATCTACGAGGCGAGCCAAGTCCGACAAACCTATACCCCGACTTGAAGATTGGCATCCTCTCGCGAAGAAGACGAAGAGGTCTTCCCTGGTAAGGAGGTGCCAATGACGTTTCGTACTCGCAGGCAGAAGCCCAATCATCGCTCCTGCTTCCCACTCTCCGCCGAGATAGATGCATGCGGAGAGGTTGAACGGGGAAGATGATGGTGAAGCATCCGGGAGATGAGTTTCTCCCGGGTGTCACAACTCGGAGGTTCCGAGCATCCGTGTTAATGTCAATGGTCACGTCTCTCTCTGCGTTCAGGAGTGGTACGCAGGGCCTAGACGTGGGGACTGAGGCGGGATGGGAAGGAACTTCACGCGGTCTGCCTGTGTCCAGCAGGGAAGAGCTCGATGGACGCCTGGCTGCTGGGGGCGGACACGGGAGTGTTCTTCTCAAGTTGTCGACAGCTCTCCTACGTAAAGTAGGAGAGCGAGAAGTCATTATTATGTCTCCCTATGCCCTCTCACTGGGATAAAGCTCTCTCCACTAGAGTATTAAGCCGGAGGTACGGAGAGAGACTGCCAGAACGAGGTGGCGTTCTTCCGGGACCAAAAGTGAAAAAATCCAAATCGAGGGGTCGAGTCCGGAGAGGGTGCAGCCGTGGCGCTCGAGCTTACCCTGCTTCGAGGTCGAAAAAAGGCCGGATTTCCCCTTTTGTACGGAAGCTAGAGCCTTTCTCGACCCGTTGAGCTCTTTGACGATCTTCCTGGCGGGGTGGAGGTTACTCGGGAAGGCGGCGCCTGGGCCGTCTAGGAACATCTACGAGGCGAGCCGAGTACGACACAAACCTTTACCCCGACTTGAAGATTGGCCATCCTCTGGGCGAGAAGAAGAAGAGGTCTTTCCTGGTAAGGAAGGTGCCAATGACGCTTCGTACTCGCAGGCAGACGCCCCATCATCGCTCCTGCCTCCCACTCTTCGCGAGATAGATGCAGCGAGAGGTGGCAACGGGGAAGATGATGGTGAGGCATCCGGGAGATGAGTTTCTCCGGGTGTCACCACTCGGAGGTTCCGAATCGAAAACGCCTTAAATGTCAATGTCACGTCTCTCTCCTGCGTTCAGGAGTGGTAGGCAGGGCCTAGAGCGTGGGGACTGAGGCGGATGGGAGACTCACCGCGTCTGCCTTGTGTCAGCGCTGGGCAAAGCTCGATGAGACCGCCAGCTCGCTGGGGCCGGACACGACCGTGTCTTCTCACAGTTGTCGCAGCTCTCCTACGTAAGTAGGAGAGGCGAGAAGGCATTATATCCTACCTTTTGCCCTCTCATGGGATAAACTCACTCCCTTCGACAAGAGTCCCTTAAGCCGGAGGTACGAGAGACCTGCCCAGAACGAGGTGGCGGTCTTCGGGGACCAAAAGTGAAAAACTCAATCGAAGGGTCGAGTCCCGGAGAGGGTCCAGCCGTGGCGCTCGAGCTTTCTCTGCTTCGAGGTCGAAAAAAGGCGGATTCTTTCCAGTCTTTTTACGGAAAAAATAGAGCTTTATTCTCGAGTTGTTGAGTCTGTGTTTGTTTCTCTAGTCGGGGGAAGTTTATCGAATTAGGGCGGATTTGCCTCGGCCGCCTGAAACTTTACGAAGTAACGATGCATTTGAGAAAACCTTTCCCCCGACTTGAAAATTGGCCCCCGGCAAGAGGGGGGGGGGGGACGGGCGGGGGGGGAGACGGTTCGTCCCGGCGAATGATGTCAATGAACTTCGTGGTCGCGTGGAAAAGATGGCGCGGCCCCCTGCTCCTCACTCCTCCTCTCTGGGTAGTAGCGAGTGGTAGTAGGGGTTATACTCGAGGCAGTTTACTACGGGAAGGGTGTCAATCAGCAGCGCTCTTCAGCAGTTTCGAACGGAAGACAAAAACAGCGTGCTTCCACTCCCCTCTACCTGAACTGCAAATAACTCCTGCTCGTGTTTGGATATTGGAACTGAGGGCGTCGCTGGTCCTGCTGAAAAGCTTTGCTGTTTCCCTCTTCTTAGTTGCTGCCAAGAGGGTACTTCAAGTCCAGTCAAGAACGGGAGAGAGCGAGAGTTTGGGTTCCCTTCTCTCTCCAGCGCGTGGTGTCCGGGTTTGGGCTTCTAGCCTGGTGCGTGACTGTCTGTTGTCTCTTCACCCTCTCCTGGCATATAAACTCACGACGACGGTGGATCGCGAGGAAGTGGAATTCCTTGCTTACCCCTCTACAGTTCCGTGACCTTATCGAAAAACCTGATAATCGAGAGGAAACATTCACGGAGAGGTATCGAAGCTCAGCAGTTGTCGTTCCGCGGTTAGAGGCCAAAAAAGGCGATTTTTTCCCGCCTTATTTTAACGGAAAAATCGAGCTTTTCTCTCGAATTGTTTGAAGTCTGTGGTTCGCTTTATCTGGTCGGGGGAAGGTTATCTCATTAGGGCGGATTGCCCGGCCGCCTAGAAACATATTTACGAGTAAACGATGCCATTATGAGAAAAACCTTTCCCCCTGACTTGAAAATTGCCCCTCCGCGCAAGAGGATAGACCGTTTCGTCCAGGCGAATGATGTCCAGGAAATTTCAGATGAGTTGGAAAGGATGGCGCGGCCTTCGATGGTGGAACTTTCTCGCCCTGTCACTGCACTTAAAACACGTTCAAAGCTGTGTTTTTGACTGGCAGGGTGTCAGTCAGAAGCGCTCTTCAGCAGTTCGAACGGAGACAAAAAAAGCGGTCTTCACTCCTCTACCGAAACTGGCTTAACGTCTGCTCGTGTTTGGATATGGAACTGGGGGTGCGCTTCTGCTAAGCTCTGCTGTCCCTCCCTCTTCTTTAGTTGCTGCAAAGAGGGTACTTCAGTCCAGTCAAAAACGGGGAGAGAGCGAGGTTGGGTTTCCTTCTCTCTTCCAGCAGCGTGGTGTCCGGGTTGGCTTGTTGTGGAGTCAGTTGATTCAATGGATGCTGGACGGGGCAGGAGTTCGCGCATCATGTTAAAGTTCCGGCGGATTGCAGCTTTGCGTGCGGTGACTGTCTGTTGTCCGTCAACCTCTCCTGGCATATAGCACTCACGACGACCGGTGGATCGCCGAGGAAGCTGGAACTCTGCCTTACCCCGTGTGAGCAGTTTTCCGTGCTTAGTGACACAACCTGATCGCGAGAAATTCACGGAGAGGTGTCGAAGCTCAGCAGTCCGTCGTACTCGCGGATCTAGAGGCCAAAAAAGGCGGATTTTACCGCCTTTTTACGGAAAAATAGACGCTTTTTTTTCTCGAATTGATTGATGTCTGCTGAGTGTTCGTTTTCTTGGTCGGGGGAGTGTTATATCCTCATTAGTGCGGATGTGTCTCGGCCGCCTATGAAACATTCTTTACGAGTAACGATGCAGTTTGAGAACACCATTTACACCTGACTTGAAATTTGGCGCAAACCTCCGCGCAAGCAGAGATAGACCGTCCGTACCCGGCCGAATGATGTCAAATGAACCTCGTGGTCGCGTGAAAAGGAAGATGGCGCGGCCCCCCTGCTGCTGCTGCTCTCCTCCCTCTTTCTGGTAGTAGAGAGTGGAAGGTGGTGGTAGAAGGGGTGATACTCGAGGCAGTTTTACTACGGGAAGGGTGTCAGCAGCTTTCTATAGCAGTTCGAACGGAGTAACAAAGCGGTCTTTTCACTCCCTCGTACCGAAACTGGATAACTCTGATCGATGTTTGGATATGCGACTGGGGTCCGCTTCTGCTGAAAAGCTCATTCTCTCCTTCTTTAGTTTTGCTTGCCAAGAGGGTAACATCATCGAACGCAGAGAGCGCATCACAGAAAACGTAGTACTAGGTATAGCCGATAAACGCTATAGCGCACGCAAAAGCAGCGGCCTTTCACTCCCTCTACCGAACCAACCGCAATAAAGATGCTGCTGTTTCAAGTTTCACGAAAATTCGCTGGGTCTGCTGCTTTTGCTGTTGCGAAGCTGCTATCGCAGTATCTTCTCTACCGACTTCTGTGATGATGCCTTTCGAAATATAATATGAGGGGTTGAGATGACCTATCGCCTCCATGAGGTATCCCTTCGGGCAATGTCACCGATCACTTGTAGTAGTTAGTAGCGCAGATCTCTTCACGTTAGTAAAGTCGGTGTGCGACTGCTTTCGTCGTAGCTGCTCTGGTATTGACACATTTGGCTATAAGGCGCGTTCGAATATGCTCGCTGGAAAAGGCTGGCTGGATACCCTCAGAAGGCGAGGATTTTTCTTTCTGCCGTCTTCCTGTCGATTCGGCCACCATCCGGTCCAGACAGACTGAACGATCCCTGGCTCGAACGACATTAAACGAGCGGTGAAAGCAAAATGATAGGTTAACCATCGGGGCCAGTTCTCAAGCCCTGTCACTGCACTATTTGGAGTATGGAGAGGGTAAGGAGCCCGAACATGACTTCCGCGTTGGCAGGATGGGTATGGATGACGCAGAGTGTAATGGAAAAGACTCTACCAGCACAGCCGAGGTATGGTCGTTGGGCGGCGGATTGAGTCGGTGAATTGAAGGTGATTGGCCTCTCGCGTAGGTATCACCATCTTCATCGCCAACCTCGTCGGTCAAACCAGCGATTTCATTTCCTGATACGGCTACGCAGCTCAGGATGGGGGAAGATCTTGCCTGTGGCGACGGGGTTACATCTATTAAGAAGGCCATGTGGCGAGTGCGTCCACGGGTATGCAGTGTCCCTTGGATCGTTCAAAGGCTGACACCTTAATAAGATGATACCAAGTGCCTTCCATGACCGCCGTGTTGGCACCGAGTCACCCCCGGGGTACCGCCCTCTCAAGATTGAATGTACCTTTAATCCGCCCTGAACAATTATAAGCACGCGAGAAAATGGTCCAAGCAAGCGGCGCCACGACATCGGCGGTGTTTTGATCACCGGTAACTGTCTCTTGTTGGACGATCATTGTTGTCCGAGCGGCAAGTGGTATAATAAACGGACGCGGAAGGAGAGATAGGACTGGCTTTCTGCCTGGGTTGTTGGCTTCCCCCCAGGCAAAGGTATACTAAATCCCCTTCGCGTCGTAAACGCAAATTGGCTCTCTCTTCCCCCCCGCGCTTAGAGTGTGGTTGTCGAGGGCCGAAAGCGGGGGTACATAGAGTTCCAGGATATGTACGAATACTTGCAGCGATAAAACGAGAGAGAATATGCGGAGGAGATGGGTATGATGTTAACGATCTCCGCTTTCAGCAAGGAAAAAGGCGGTCTTTCACTCCCTCTACCGAACTTGCACTAACTCTGCTCGTTTGGAAATGGAGCTGGGTCCGTTTCTTCTTCTCCTGCTGAAAGTGGTGTTCGCCGCTGTACATCATATCTTTCGCATAAAAAAAAGTCTAGAATGGTACGTTGCTGCTCGATCTTGTTCTCGGAGCGGCAGGCAGGCAGACTGGAACAACAGTTGGAGTGGTGGCGGCGACAGCAGCAGCGCAGCGGTGGTAATGGCTGGCTGGATTGCTACGTTCGCTTCCCCTTCTTAGTTTTTCTTCTGTTCTGTTTCTGTTTCCTGTTTCTGTTTTATGGCTCCTCGTTTCGAGTCTCGGTCATAGTAGGTGGAAAAAGTTTCCGAACCGTTTGCGACGCCTTGTTTTGAGCGGCAGGCAGGCAGACAAAAACAACAGTTGGGGTGGCGGCGAGAGCAGCAGCGCAGCGGTGGTAATTGCTGGCTGGATTTTGCTCCTCTTCTTTGTTTTCTGTTCTGTTTCTGTTCGTTTCGGGTGGCAACAGTGCAGACGGCAGGCAGGCAGACTAAAGCAACAGTTGGAGTGGTGGCGGCGACAGCAGCAACGCAGCGGTGGTAATGGCTGGCTGGATTTTGCTAAGTTTCGCTCCCTCCTTCTTAGGTTCTCTGTTCTGTTTTGTTTCTGTTTGTCTGTCGGCTCCTCGTTCCGAGTCTCGGTCATAGTTCGGTGAGAAAATAAGTACCGTTTGCGTGCGCTTTTCTCGGAGCGTGCAGGAGCAGGCAGACTAAAACAGTTGGAGTGGTGGCGGCAACAGCAGCAGCGCAGCGGTGGTAATGGCTGTCTTACGGTTCGCTCCCTCCTTCCTTGTTTCTCTGTCCTGTTTCTGTTCGTTTCGGGTTGCAGGCAGGCGCAGGCAGGCAGGCAGGCAGAACGGAAAACAGTTTGAGTGGTGCGGCGACAGCAGCAGGCGCAGCGGTGGTATGCTGGCTGTGACTAGGTTTGTCCCTCTATCTTAGTTTCTCTGTTCTGTTTCTGTTTCTGTTTTGTCTGTCGGCTCACCATCGAGTCTCGGTCATGTTGGTGGAAAAGATTGTTCGAACCGTTTGCGCGCTTGTTTCTCGAGGAGCGGCAGGACAGGCAGACTAAACAACAGTTGGAGTGGTGGCCGGAGACAGAGAGGAGCGGTGGTATGGCTGGATGGATTGCTGACGTTTCGCTCCTCCTCTTGTTTTCTGGTTCTGTTTCTGTTCGTTTCGGGTGGCAGCAGAGACACGGCAGGGCAAGACAGGAACAACGTTGGAAGTGGTGGCGGCGACAGACAGGCAGGGTGGTAATGTGCTGGTGCTACGTTTTCGCTCCTCCTTCTTAGTTTCTCTGTTCTTTTCTGTTTGTTTATGTCTGTCGGCTCTCGTTCCGAGTCTCCGGTCAATATGACGGTGGAAAAACTTTTCGAACGTTTGCGCAGCCTTGTTCAGAGGGACGGCAGGCAGCTAAACAACGTTGGAGTGGTGCTGGCGACGCAGCAGCGCAAGCGGTGTAATGCTGGCTGGATTGCTAGTTTCGTCTCCTTCCTTGTTTTCTGTTTTGTTTTGCGTGTTTCGGGAGGCAGGCAACGACAGGCAGGCAGGCCAGGCACGAAACAAAGTTGAGTGGTGGGGCGACAGCAAGACAGGAGCGGTGGTATGGTGGTGGATTGCTACGTTTCCGATCCTCCTTCTTAGTTGTTCCGTTGTTTTGAATTTGTCTGTCAGCATGCAGCTGTCTAACAGATGGAATCGTCCTTTATTCTATGTAGTACTAATCGACCGGGCCTGGTGTTAAACGTAGTAAGCAAGTAGCGAGTCGTTCCATCCTCTACGACAATAAGTTGGAGTTTGGAATAGAGTTTCGGCTGTTGCTTCTTGGGGCACACAGAGGTTTTCTGCGAACAAAGGGTGTGGCGAGACCCTGCGTGTACGAAATTTGTCGGAGCGAAGGGCCATGCGATGAGGTTAGATAGCTCTGATTTTGTAGCTCATCTGTCTATGCCTTCGCATTCGTTCGAAAAGAATTTAGAGGATCCGATAGGTCTCCCTCTCCCGGTTCTTTTCGTCCTACAACCCGGGGCTACTAATATATTGATATATTACAAAATTACGAGAAAGAAAGCTTTATAATTTCGGTAATAAATTTTAATTTGCGAAGGTGCCGGCAGGACAGATGGAGTAAGTAGAGAAGCGCAAGTCGGTCTGCCCCATCTAACCGAACTCAATAACAATGGTTTGGTTTGGAAAGTGTAGACCTTCAGCTTGCTAAATTATGAGACTGACTCGTTATCCTATAGTGTTATTTGTTGCTGTTTCCTCGTCTCTCTCTCTACCGAACTCCAATTACAATGGCTGTTTGGAATAGAGTTTCGGCCGGTTCCGCTCTCGCGGCAAGTGCTGCTATTTGGCTGGGTGCAATGCAGAAATGAAAGAACAATCAAGCAGTTGTGTGGTGTATTATACCAGTCGCCTGATCAGCAGCAGCAGCAGTTCAATACGCAGCTGTTCATTACGAACTCCAATAACAATGTTTTGTTTGGAAATGTAGTAGTTCGTGCGTATGTATGCTACTGCTCTTTCAGGCTTTGTAGTGACATTGTTGCTGGGCGGAGTCCTGCGCTCGTCTCTCTTACCGAATCCAATTACAATGGCTGTTTGGAAATAGAGTTCCGGCCGGTTCCCTCTCGCGGAAAGTGCTGCTACTTGTGCTGGACTTGCTAAGGGTGGTAAGGTTTTTGCATGTTCCTTTATTCTCTGCAGTACTTAAGTGCGGGGCGGCATAAAAGATCCGAAACTCCTCTAACCGAACCCCCTAACTTGGTGGTTTGGAACATTAGAAGTTAAGACTTATTAGTTGCTGGTCCGTCGTTGATGCGTGCGGGCAGAAAATGAAGCAACATCAAGATCTGTGCGTTGTTTACCAGTCGCTGCTGCAGCACAGCAGCAGGAGCAGTCTTAGTATGCTCTCCTACTCTACCGAACTCCATACAATGGTTTGTGTTGGAAATGTAGTAGTTTCGTGCGCTAGTATGTACTGCGCTGCTGCTGCTTTCAGACTTTAGTAGGACATTTGTTGCTTGGGGGTGCTGCGTCGTCTCTCCCTCTACCGAACTCCCATAACAATGGCTGTTTGGAATAGAGTTTCGCCGGTTCCGCTCCGCAGCAAGTGCTGCACTTGGTGCTGGTGCGTGCAGAATGAAAGCAAACATAAAGATTGTGTGTGTGTATTACCATACGCCTATGCAGCAGCCAGAGAAGAGCCCGTCGTACGTCATCGCTCTCCTACCTTACGAACTCCAATTAACAATTGTTTGTTTGGAATGTAGTAAGTTGTGGCTAGTATGCTGCTATGCTGCTGTTTCAGGCTTTAGTAGTGAATGTTGCCTGGGCGGTGCGCGATGTCTCTCCCTTTTACCAACTCAATACAATAATGGTGTTTGGAAATAGGTTCGGCGGTATCGGCTAGTGCGGTAAGTGCTGCTACTTCTGTGCTGGTTTTGCTAAGGGGTAAAGGTTTTTGATCGTTTCTTTATTCTCGTGCAGTAGCTTAAGCTGCGGCGGGCGGCATAAAAGTGAAAATCCTCTACTACCGACCCCTAACTCTGGTGTTGAAATAGACTTAAGACTCACTGTGCTGGCTGCGTCGTTGCTGGTGGGGCAGAAATGAAGCACTCAAAGATCTGTGTTGTGTGTTATAGAAGTCACTGCTCCAAGCAGAGCAGCAGCAGGAAGGCAGTCTAGTCATCGCTCCATACTCTACGAACTCTAATAACATGGTTTGTTTGGAAATGTAGTAGGTCGTGCGCTAGTATGCACTACTGCTAGCTGCTGCTCTCAGGCTTTACTATTGACATTGTTGCCTGGGCGGTGCTGCGTAGTCTCTCGCTCTAACGAACTTCCTATAAAATGCATCTAACTAGTATCGGCTGGTACCGTTCTTGGAGCAGATGTTGCTACTTGTGCTGGTTTCGTCAAGTTGTACTGTGGTTGCCATTTCGCGGATTTGTAGATTGCTAGTGCTGCTCCGGCGCTTAGATTGCTTTTCTTTTTCTTCTTTTCGTTCGATTCTTAGGCGCTAAACGTTTTTTCAACGCAGGGGATTTTACCTCAGATTCCTCTCGACCTTTAACTAGATGCGGGCAGCTATAGTTAAGGGGGGGTAGGGAAATTGGCATCCTTGGACGGATGTTTTCGCGATGTTGAGAATAGGTACCGAATATGAATGGAAAGAGAGTCGCAGGCAAAGTAATCTGAGCTACGCAGCTGCTAATCAATCTTCAAAGTCCGGTGGTATAGGTCTTTATTTCTCTGTGAGTACCTAGCTGCGCGGCAGGAAAAGTCGAAACTGCCCTCTACGAACTCAAGTACTCGGTGGTTTGGAAATAAGAGTTAAGACTTACTGTATGTATGGGCTGTGAGCGTCGTAGTGGTGCGTGCGAAATGAAGCAAACATATCGAATACAAAATGTTGATACCAGTGCTCTGCAGCAGCCAATAGCAGCAGCAGGAGCGTCCTAGGTCATCGCTTCCTACGTCTACGAACTCCAATACAATGGTTTGTTTGGAAATGTAGTAGTACGTGCGCGCTAGTATAGCTACTGCTGCTTTCAGGCTTTAGTAGGAATTTAGTTGCCTGGCGGGTGCGCGTCGTTCTCCTCTACCGAAATCAATAAAATGGATGGTTTGGAAATAGAGTTTTACGGACGGTTCCGCTGTTTCGCTACTTGTGCTGTTAATTGCTGTTGCTTTCACGGAGATAAAGCTTTCTATTCGCGCCCCGTTGAAGACTTCTTTCAGATATAATCAGTATGGTTAATGCAACTGGTACGACAGGCGGCTAATCTCCCTTTCTCTCTTTGCTCTTAACTGAAAAAGGAGAAAATAGTGGGATAAAAAATAAACAACTCGTGGTAGGGGTTCACTAGGCTCGGGTCCGACGAGACGTTGCAATATGCGGAATTAAACCGTCTTGCAAGTGATTCAATGTCGACAGGTCGAACGCACACTGCGCCTCTCCAACATTGAGAGGATGCAGTGGTTTGGGCGGAGTAAGGACTTTCCAAGACGCTATTTTTAGCAGTGGTCGAATCGGCTTCGGTCTTGGGTTTATAAACTATAGAGTTTATTTCTTTATTTTGGACGTTATATCTTTTTTTTTAGTTCACTAAGAGTACGCTCATAAGTATGCCGGAAAGAAAACTACAATTCGCATTCCTTGTTCCCGGAGAGGCATCCTGGGCAAGTGTCGGTTTTTACTACAAGACCTCTGTTTCGGGCTGTGTAGGCGTAAGGAACTGGGTAGGAGCGACACTTCCAAATTTGGAAGCAATAAGAGTGCACAATGTCTGCCAGGGGATTGTTTCGTCACGAATAGGTCCGTCTCATTGTCATTCTCTCGAATCACTCACGTTAAGAGACTAAGTACCCTGGACGTATTATAGGCGTTGAGGCTGGGCGAAAGAAGCGTAGATCGACGTTGGGCCGGTGGTGAGGATCTCCGGTGTGGGCGTATTTAGTGGCTGGTGAAACTTGAATCGACTCGCGCGAAACGACTAGCGCGAGGTCTATGGAGTCGATTTACCAGGAATATGATTTTTGCTACCCCGCCTCACTCGGTGATATTTATGGTGGCACGTGAATGAGGGCTATTGTGGCAAGAGCTAAACTAGGACACACCTCATGCGTTTTTGTCGTGCGCGTTGAGATGTGCCGGGTCGCAACAGTTGAGTGGAAGGCTGTAACCATGTGTCTCCTTCTTCGTGGCGGGATGTCAATGAAAGGATGACGGATTGTTCGACATGAGTAGGAAGCCCTAGTTAACGCCGAGGAAGAAACCCTATATAAATCCGCGTGGGATGGTTTACAAAATTGGTTTCCGACTGCGGCTTAAGCGGTCCTTCTCAAAACGTAATAATCCCGAACTCCTGCGCTTTATCAACCAGATATTATTCCTTAAATTTTTTCTGACGTTCTGTGGATGCCTGGCTTGCTGATCACTCACTGTCTCCTGTAGTTCCTGTAGGAAGCTTTTCGTGCATATTCGAGTCCTTGGACGTTCGCGGGGCGCCGAGTGCGCGGATGTGCTCATAGACTTAGCGTCTAAAGTACGTAGCGCCTCGAGGTAGATGAAGAAAAGCGATTATTTTTTACATACTTTCGAAGGTTAAAATAAACAGTTATCCTGTCCGCGACATGACGGATCGCGATTCAATCTTTGAATCATAGAAAAAACTCTGATTCAAGTCGCTTCGCACGCGCTCTTCTCGTTTTCTCAGCCGATGCTGCGGTAGTTCCCTTACCTGGACCCATTTTACAGAATTGGGTAGGAAAAGTGGAACACGTAGCATGTTTCAGTAGCGGGAGGTCCGGCGAGCAGCTTCCGTCGTCAGTCCAGTCGATTCTCCTCTAAGACTTGCAATATCTGCTCGTTTGGAATATGAGAGTTTCTTCGGCGGCTTAATCAGCTGCTCCCCTGGTCGTTTCTTCAGCTGCATGAAACAGTGCCTCCGCTGCGAAAACACTGACTCGTTTGAAAATGGAGGTTTTATTTTTGCAGCGATCTTCAGCTGCTGCATAAAGCGTTCATCAGTCATAAAAAAAAAAGCAGTGTCGTTTCATCTCTACGAAGAACCTCAATCACAATGCTGGTTGGAATGTTGAGCGACGTCTAAAGCTGCAGCTGTGAGATGTAGTTGTGAGAAAATAAAATTGCTTGAATATCATTAGGTTATTTTTATGTCGGCGAATGTTGATCGTCTCCCTCTACACGAACTTGTTCAATAACTTGCTCGTTTGGAAATAGAGTTTCGACTGTTGCATTAGCTTGCGTCTCCGTAAATTCTGTTTAGGTGGTTGGTAAGAGCAGCAGGTAGCAGTTACGCGTTCTCGCATCTACCGACTGCACTAACTCTGTCGTTTGGAATGGATTGGGCTGCTCAAGTTGCCAATTTGTTGCTGCTTCTGCTGTTTACTGCCGGCCGCTTTTACGGTTTCAGTTGCTGCCGGTTGTTGAGAATACGGTTTGAAGCGTGGTAAAAGGATTGCTCGCGACACGAGTTTCTTTTCGCAGGAAGGTTTTCGTGACGGTGCGCGTGTGAAACGCATTGATAACGTCTCTAGGAAAAAAACGAGATATTTGCTGTGCGATGTTGGTGTTTTGTGCGTGCGCTGTGAACGTGTGGAACTTTCTCCTCACCTTTTCTACTAAAAGTGAGACGATGAGAAACAATTGTTGCAATCCTTCTCTTTTCTTTTATCTTCTCCGTTTCGGACGGGCTGCTGTTGTTGAGCGTCGCGTAACGTCACTGAACGCAATGTCATCCACTAGACTTCTTTCGATCCCTTGGTTATAGAGGCCATTCTCGAAAGGAAGGTGCGGTGCTATACTGAGCTGCTGCTGTTCTAACTGTTGTGCTTTGGAAAGGGATTGCACGATGGGTGGGCGGGCGTTAACATCAGGCGTTTCCCATCGCTTCTGAAAAGAAGGGTGTGGGAAACATTGGTGTTGGTGTTATGGCCGTAGTTGCCAAAGTCGCTCCGATAGTTGTTCTCCTTTCGACAAAACGCAAAGGGGCCGATGGAAGGGCTGCTTAGCATCAGTATAAAATTTGTATAGTAATAGCGTCGGTGTTCTCTTCTCGAAAAGGTTTTTGAGGGAACGTTAGACAGAAGTTGGTGGTGACATGAAATTAAGTTCGTTTGTGCGCTGTGTTGCTGGACGGCAGCAGCTTTTGAAAAAGAAGAGAGATAGAAGGAGGGGGGGAAGAGGAAGGAAAATTTGCGCGACGCTCTCATGACAAAAGCTGGAGATGAGGGAAGTTTGTTTGTGGTATTAAGCGCATAGCTGTGTTGATGGATGGGACCAAGAGTAGTAGTAGGCTATCCCTGAGAATGAGAATTTGTGTTTTTGTTAGTTCCTCGCGTGCGGCTCCGTTCGTTTCTCTTCGCACTGGTTGCCGAATGCGAAAGAAAACTCAAAGTCAGCTTTGTCGTCGTCGTATAATTAGCGATATCAGAGAGCCTTTTTCGCTAGTCTGAGGCAGAGAGTTAACTTATATCTTATGGTGGTTAGTTAGTGCAACGACGGTATTAGTCGTCGCCTGTTTTATCCGCTGCTGCTGAATGCTGCTGCTGTGCTGCAATGATTTTGTTGCTGTCGGTGGTATTTCGTGTTAAAATGGGGGTGGCGTCAACTAGAACGCTACGGGAATTAAACCTAACGAATATCAGGTACTAGCATACCTCATCTTGCAAAGAAGAGCAGCTATAGGCAGCGGAGAATACGTCGCTACCAGTGTGGGGATGGGAAAAATTATGTCTTTGCCTTGCACTGTTATTGTCGGGTATATTTTATCGGGGGTGGCGTACTGAAGAACGCTAAACGCAGAGAAGATCAGATAAAGAGGTATATATCACAGTAATTATGCAGAGCCTACAGAAGGGGCAGCGAGCCGTTCGCTTTCTGCCATCCTCTGGGTTTACGAAATTGTGCCTAACGACCCTTGCTTCAGGAGAGAGTACCCGCATACTTAAGCATATAAGTACGCGGAGGAAAAGAAACCAAAAGGATTCACTTAGTAAGGGCGACTGAAAGGGAGGAGCTCAGGCGTAGGCTGCAAGGGCGAAAGGTCTGTGGAGCGATGCCCGCGTATGGGAGTATGTGGTGGAGCCGTCGCCGAGTGTTTGTCGTTGCAATCCGCTGGCCATAGAGGGTGTTAGCCCCGTGGGTCGTTGCTCGGATTTTCCACGTCTTGCTCTCGAGAGTCCGGGTTTGTTGGAAATGCAGCCTAAGCGGTGGTAATCCAATCTAAAGCTTATATCGCCCACGAGACCAATTAGAATGAAAGTAGCGCGAGGGAAGTTGAAAGGACTTTGAAGAGAGAGTTAAAGAGAGCGTGAAACTACCACGAGTCTAAGCGAATGAGCGTTCGTACCCGAAATGGTCGGCTTAAACCCCGGAGGTAACGCAGCGGCTGGTCGTAAACGTTAGTTGAGCGGATCCGAGATTCTTTCGGGGATTTTCCCGGAGTTTCGATGGTCGACCGACGTTTCAGGCGCGAGCGCCGAAGGGGGATGCACTGCTGGCGAAGTGAGGCTGCGGCGTTCGAGAGGTGTGATGCACGGGTCTGGGAACCGCTAAATTCTTCGTTCCGGATAGGAGGCCAGCAAACGTTGCGTTTGAAGACGCCGCCGGTTCCGAGTTTGGCGGGGCCGCCGTGCTCTACGGCCTTCGACGGTTTTAAATGTTGTTAAAGTGTGCTCTTGACTGCGGTATACGTTCTCAATCACCAGCCCCTGAGGAAGGCGAAGTCGGTTAGCAGTTAGAGTAGCTACCTTGTTTGACCTTGCAATTTTGTCTCGCACGATTGAATGCTTGTTATTATATAAGAGTGAAGCTGTCTAACAGGAACGAAGTGATCTTTCTAGGGCTGATCGTTCGGGTGGTGCGTAGGTTATTTTCCAGTGCGGTGTGCCTACGGGTTTTGCGGGAGTGGGTTTTGCTATGTTCCCCGATATACCACTGTATGTTGGCGGCGCAAGCCCGGCCGCGCGTCTTTCGTGTTAATGCCTACGATAGCTGCTTCCGTTTCCAAACAATTTATGGACAAAATGTTTGTCTTGTCTTCGGAGGAGGGCAGTATGGGTGCGTTGCAGGCTGTTGTTGAGTCGGGCTTGAGCGCATTCTGGTACCGAAAGATAGGGATTATGCTGGCCAGGATGACGCCAGGGGACGCTGGTGGAGGTCGCGCCGATTATGACGTGCAATCGATGTCAGAGTGGCCATAGGGCGAAAGACAATCGACATCTATAGTGGTTTTCGGTCCGGTAGTTGTGTGTTTGCTGAGGTTGTCAGATAGTTCTTGGATGATTTCTCAGCCATTTCACAAATTCTAAACGGTGAAGAAAAGGGTTCTTTATTCATTAAAGTCTTTGGTGAATCGAGTCTCTTAAGTAGGGATTTTGGTAAGTACGACAGAACTGGGTGCGTGGATATGAACAATTTCGAGTTAGGGGCTACAGTACCGGCTCAATGGAACATGAAGGCGTTGGTCGCTAAGACAGCAGGTG
>JABUQX010029179.1:5000-17500 GCA_015478945.1 Trachelipus rathkii
GAAAATACATGTTTTCGGAAAAATAAATGATTTTAATGTACAAAATTAGAGCCGTTTCTTAGCGTTCTTGTATAACATTCTAAACATTATTTTGATAGTCTCCAAATGATAAATTTTCAAAATTCTATCTCCTTACTATCCTGTATTTTTTTTAGAGGAGCCCGCCTCCCTGTGCTCTCCCCCGTCAAGCCGCGCCTGCATACTATATATATAAATATATATATATACTATATATATAATATATATATAGTATATATATATATATATATATATATATATAATATATATATATATATAATATATATATATAATTAATATAATACATATATATATAATAACCATATTTAATAGTCAATATTTAGAGCCTAGAAGTGACTATTGTTAATACTTGTAGATTCTCCATACGAACTTTAAAACTGGACCCTAATTTTAAAAACGAAACAAAAAAAACATTTGTTTAAAAAAAAAAACAAAATAAAAACTAAAATAAATAAATATAAATATAATATATATATACTATATATATATATATTACTTTGTTTAATTTTTTTTCAAATTTACGGATATTATTTTTAAAAGATTTTAAATTTTGTCGTTTTAATTTTTAACAGATTGCTGTGTTTCCTATTATGATTGATCGCATAAACAGCCTATTCGAAAATGTTTCTGTGCCAGTGATGACAAATCCGTGTTTCTACCCAGACAAAACCTCATATTTTGAAGGAAACTCGCAAGTTTTCTTTGAAATATTATTTAGTCAACTTGTTAGAAAGGAAGAAAAGACCTCCTTTTTTCAAAAAAATTATTCTACTGAAATTAAGCACTATAATTACATTTCAAATAATGCGAGGCCATATATAAATAATATTTTGGTTGATCGAAAAGTACTTAAAAGCAAATTGAAGATTAGAAGAAGTTTCTTAGAGAAAGCTAAAAATAGAATAGAAAAAGCAATAACAGCCACAAATTCTAATCGGGGTAACATCACTCTTGTAAGTGTTCATGTAAGAAGGACTGATTATTTACGCTACGTACAAAAACACAATATGTCCCTGCCCCAGGTGTCATATTACAAAAATGCTATGGAGTTCTATAGGAAAAGGTAAGTCTGTTTTAGTAGTATATAAGTGATTCCGGAGCACCAATGTGTATATATATATACCCCAATTTTTTTGGCACCCTAATTTTTGGCACTCCAATTTTTGGCACCCCTTCGGAGAAGGGTTGCGCCAGACGGTTGCGTAGCAACCGTCGTACATGTCTCCCCCTTAGTTTGGCCCCCTTTGACCCCCTTTAGGGGGCTTAGCCCCCCTTTTGATGTTTTGACCTTGATATTTCTAACCTTGATACCGTATCAAGGTCTGAAATTGACCTTTCATAAAGGTTCGTGGGGGATTAAGTGGGATTAAGTTGAGCACATGTAGGTATCTGACGCTGTAGCCTCTCGGTTGGTATGTGGAACTATCTAAGAGCAGATGAGGTCATGTAGGGTGAGCCTTGATTCTCTGGGTATTGTGATTCCGTGTCCCGAGTGTACTTGAGTTCATTTTATTTCCAGTCAGCTCTCACACCTTTATATCATCACAAAACACAACCGGGTGTATGTCACACACGAATACGTTCAATACACGACACGGTTGGCGTGTGTGTTTGTGGTGGTTGGTGTTGCACACCCGTTAGGTTGTCTGACTTGTTGATAGGCAGGCAGCATATTAACGCACTGCATGATAGTCACGGTTACGCTCAGCGCCTACGAGCCTGAATTGACACACACTATATGATATCCAGCAGACATGAGACCACTGCCTAAGCCTATCACGATAGAGCGTCACGTCCGATAGACACTTCACGTCGACACTACGGCCAGGGTGCGACGTACCACTAGACGACTCACCGCATTGTATAGCTAGTATATAGACTCACAGCACTCACATACCTTGATCAGCAGCCACCTCGCCCAGATTATTAGGTCACAATACCCACTCGTCACGCACTGTCCGATATCAGGATTATCTGATACAGCTCGACGTCGCTAAGAACATACACGAGCCCTAGCTGTCACTACCTGGCACTAAATCACTGAGCATGCCTGGACATGTTTGTGAGGCAGTCGGCTTAATGGGCTCACCCATTAGACAACCTACATCCTCGCACCCATAGACACTTTACATGCTCGTCTACCCTATTCTTCGCGTGTTAGGCGTTACTTTGGAGATCAGTGTCACGACGAGCTGATTAGTTTCTATGGATCACTGTTCTTGTTGTTCATGCCCTCTAGTTGCTTTGTGTGTTGCTCGGGTGTCATACTCTTGATTGTTCCTCATACTTTGATGATTGCCTCCGATCAGTGCTTTTTATGTTCGTCTTTGGAATGCTTTGTGTATGTCCGTCAACTTTGATGGCTCTCAGCTTTGATGCCTCAACTTTGATGCCTTAACTTTGATGCCTCAGCTTTGATGACCTCATCTTTGATGCCTCATCGTTGATGCGTCAACTTTTGATGGTTCAACTTGATGGCTCAAGCTTTTGGAGGCACCGTGCTTGGTTTGATGGTGCTTCTGCTTAATTGATGGTGTCGAACTTTGACCTGGTTCAACTTTGACGGTTCAGCTTTGACGGTTCAACTTTAATGGTTGACAATCACCGCAAGGAGTGTCTATTAGTGTTCTATAGATCTAGTGTTTTATGAGATATTCTAGGTGAGTGCCAGGTGAGTGCCAGTGAGTGCCAACACAGTGCAGGAGCTGTAGTGCCACATAGTGCCTGAACTGAGTGCCGGCACTTTTTTCAAGCTTTTCTGGCCTCCCCCTGAACCTAGAAATAGCTAATATTGGTGTCTACCCCTAAAGTTATAACGATATGAGGATGTTCGGGATTTTGGTGGTAAATATTTATATAGGTTGCTAGATGCGTTCCTACTAAATGAGTTATTCGTTTTTCTAACACTTATAACACGACAGAATATATATCTAAATAAGTTACACATTTTGGGCAGTGAACGCAAACTGTTTTCCGAGCCGCTTCGCAGGGTGAGCCTCCGCGTGAAACGTCTGGAGTGTGTTGCGCCTGGCATGGGCTGGCAATATGTTAACCTGTGCGTAACTCGCCGCCGCGTGCGCCCGCAGGGCGCAATTAGTTTCCGTCGTATACCGGCCGCCGGCGTGCGCGTCCCCGGAGGAGCAATATTGTTACAGCGCGAATGGGTTATAATTATCATGATGGATATCTAATGGATAACTATTCAAGAATTGTTTCTTTTCTAAATATCGATACTTATTGATCCATTCAGTTTTTACTTCATTACTTTAAAACGATTTTTACGTTAAAAACATTATACTTTAGACAGATCCTTGAAAGCGGTAAAACAACAGTAAATCAAATAACTCATAGCCGTTAGCAACAAGGGGATGAGTAAAGGCTATTGGTTTTATCTGGTTTTAATCTGTTTTACTGCTTTTACTGTTTACTGCTTTACTAATCAGAGTATTGTATTATTTTTCTTTATTTGTCTTGTTTAATGTACTTTTTTGTATTTTATAAATCTGTAATGTCAGAAAAAAAAACAGAGTGTCTTGTTATAGTAAACATTTTATTTCTGCTAAATTTGACGCAAATTTTAAATAAATTAAGACATATCTTTAGCAGTACCTTTAAACAGTGAGGAATACAGGTAAATCAAGTAAGCGCTGTTTTTGCTTAGCAACAAGGAAGATTAGTGGGGAGTAGTTTTTATCTGCTGTTTACTGCTTTACTGCTTTACTTGTTGTTTAATTAATCTCATTATAGCATTAATTACACTTGACGAGAGTATGGATTGTGGAGAAATTTACGTTTCCGGAAGTCCCAGCTTACTATGTCTTGTAGCAGGTCCGACAGGCTGTGGTAAAACCTTTCCTATTGATTTAAATATTTTCTTACAAGATTGTAAAGATTGTTGAACAATATAACCTTTCAAGCCATAAAATGGTTGTTATAGATGTTATCAGATAGAAATTTAAAGAATTATAAAGTATGGTTATCAATATTATGAAGGCATATATGAATATTAAATCATTGGAAGCATAGTAGCTATGGCATAAGATTTAATTGGTATTAAGATGTGATTAGATGCACATAGTTGAATTTGGAAATAGCAGAAGCGTTTACAGTTTAATCTCACCATCTAAATATCTCGTTGTTTTTTTCAATAACAACTGATTTTTTCCATCAAAGCAAGCATATGCGAAGTGTTTCTTTAACACCAGTATTTTTACTGTTGTTTGGACGGAGAAGAGACATGAGTCAAATTAAAGTATTGGCAACTCAAATGTCTTGTCCCGCTTCACGAAAGGAAAGAGTTCTTAGAAGTATATAAAGAGGTTACTTCGATCCCTCAAGGTTATTTGATGTGTGAACTTCACCCGCAAAAACAGATACAGAGTGTTGCTTTCCGTACCTAACATTGCTCCCTAGGAGATAGAACTGTATAAATACCTGATAATGCAGTGCGTCGGCAGATTGCAAAGTTAATTTAACCTCTTATAAAAAAATCTTTAAACAAGCTCTGAAACCATCTTGAAAAACGTAAACTAATTAGTGAGGATGATAATTCATCCAGTGGTGTATGTGAATGTCTGTTTAAATCTTTAAAGGAAATTTGTCTTGCCTTAACAGACCTCAGAAGGTAATGTTGCGCCGTCATAGAAACATCATTAAATAAAACTCTCCCTCACATAAAATATCTGAAAAATAAACAAGAAAGTTACTCACAGAGAGGAAAGGGCCGTATTCCTGCATTGACTCTTCTCCGTTATAGTCCAGCTGATTAACTAATGGATGTCCAATGTGAAGAAGGGTTGGCTGTACTTCCATATAAGAGTATGAGGAGAAAGGAAGTTTAAGACTAATACAGGCATCCTGTACAGACATTCAGTTTTCCTCAGATTCATCATTCGACAACCTATATATGACCAGTTATTTACCGCGCATCTTGTGCAAAATCTACAATCACAGTTTCATTCATTTCACACCCAATATATGCGATATTACCTACAAGCAATGCATTGACATTAAACCCTCTTTCACATCAACAACATCAGTTGCATCAACAGAATCCTTTATATTGTGACGGACTCATTATCTTTTCAGCAACCTCTACCTCATAGCTTAATATGACTTGTCGCTATAAGGTCTGATGCCGATTGAAACCAGAGTACTGAGAAAAGTAAGTTACAGGGATATTAAAAATTCAGACATTAACATCGCATGAGAAGACGCATCTTATATCGGAAGTATGTCCATATTATCCAATTGATAGATCTTAAGACTTGTATCTATCAGTCCATCACTTAGCGTAACATGCAAGATCGCGATGATGTATGATATACCCTAATGGATAGTAAAACTTGAGTGAAAGATGAAGATAAATTTTAAAAATATCCTAGAGGAGAGCTTACTAAATAGAGGTCGCAATCAGGAAGATACGGCTTGATATAATATTTTAAAAGATCAATTATCTTTGAATGAAGCAGGGCAGATCGTAATTGATAATGAAATATTTAAAGGGTTCATCAGAAAATTGTGATTTGGATAGCTGATCCTCCGTAACTTGGAAGAAGGGTTCTGGTATAAAGGCTGGAATGAGTATCAAACACGACTTCCGACTATGTAATTTCGGCTCTTATTTTATCTTTAAATCTTAAATACACGACAACTAGCGACTTAGATATACTCGCCATGAGCATTCCTAAGACCTGATTCAAGTCCTCATTGCACTTCTTACGCTTTCGAGAAAAGTCTTAGACGTGTTACCAGAGGAAAGGAATAAGAAAAACACCTTAATATAAACCTAGTTGATTAAATCGTACAGTACTACCCATATTCGAAATTTGACTTTGTGATTTATATATTAGTTAAATATTAGTTGTATATTATACTTTAGGAGAGTGAGGTGCATATATATATATATAATTATATAGTATATATATAATATTTAATTATAAGTATATATAGTATATATATGATGATCTCGAAATTTAATAAACTTTAAAATGAAAAGCATTTTATTTATTTGTAATGTATTTGGATAGTATCAATTAGTGTTATTTCTATATTACCTTTTTCTTCTTTACTCCGCTACGGACTTTTAACTAAATATTTGTGAAAAATTATATATTATATAACCGCTTACAATGGTGTCAGAGTCAGTACAGGAAGCCGAAGAGGTGGTTGATAAGCGTATTCGCTGTCATCTGAGGGAACCAATATAGTTTTGGGGTTTCCAATAGGCTTGCCTTTAAGGTTTCCTATATTGAGAAAAAAGAGTTAATAAACATATTAGAGGGTTAAAGAGTGCATTCCACTCTACATTAAACCTGTAATGCAAAAAATTTCGCTAGCGGTTAAAAACCGATAGCTCTACAGGGTCGAGAGTGTATTGGACAGGATAGATTTGTATGCTGAGAATGTTGATGTAAAATATGAGTTTTTTTATTAATGAGGAGGATTTTGGCTGCATACATCTTTTTTACTATTTCTCAGGTAGGAACTATATGAAAATAGGTAAAACATGTAAAGATAAAAAAAAACAAGACTGTGAGTGAAATTGCATGAATAGTGGAGAAATTATCAGAAACGGAATTGTAGGTGGCCTAAATTGTTCGTGGTCAGAAGAGGTGTGTGAGCTGTTATTTAGTAACGTAGTTTCAAGAATAATCAAGAGTATGAATATATGGTATTACAGATACAGTTTCTAGTTAATAAGGCATGCTATAGTTGAAAGAGTCCAGCGCATCGATGAAAGAGCGTAGCATAGGTATTTTACTAAAAATGAATACTTTTAAATATGTTGATATACTGGATGCGATCTAGCTTGTATTGCCTTATAGCTTACAGACTTCTTCCACCATGAGAATCTATAAGAGACGAACTACTTTAGAATGATAAAGCTGGAAAAACCTGGTATACAACAGGTAAAAAAGTAAGAAAAATAAAGACTATCTATCTATCTAAAGGCTGAATGAATAGTGTAAGAGTATCTCAAATAGATGAAAATGTTTAGAAAAGGATACGAAGCGGGATTTCTACAAAAGTTTTTTAAAGTTTGTATATACGTAGCTTCCCTACCTGATTGTGGTTTTATGCTTCAAATTATATTTACCTGGAAGATTTAGATGGTGAAAAGGTAAAAGGTGGATTTTATAGAAGGAATATAGAAAGTACGACTCCATGACATGAAAGAATATATAAAAGAAAAAATATTAGGCCTCAAATAGGTCGAGGCCGAACTAAATGTCAGTTATTTGGTGAAGGGGTGGGGGCTTACCCTGGCTAGAGTTTTAATATCTTTATCATAATAACTAAGGGTTGAAATTAAGAAGGCATTAAATCAGTTTTGTCATTATAACATGGAGAGTGTAGATCACTTCTATTTAACTCTCCCTGTCTTCCGGCCCTCATTGGATTTCACACCTGCTGATAAAAAAATCCCGATTTTACAGCTAGCTCTTTCGAACCCTTTATTTTGCTTCTCAGGCAAATCTTTTTTGGAATAATGTGAAATGATATAAAAAACCACCAAACCTAGAAATTTACCTCACACTATTCTGGAATGGAGGTGTACCAGAAGGTGTAAAGGTTGAGATACTATATTACAAGTGAATAGATACTCGTGATCTGAAAAGGAACTACAATTGGTACAAAGCTGATACGACTCATTTTGGTATATAAAGATACTTCTTTGAAGGAAATTTTGCTTTGCGGGAGGGCCTATTCTAGAATCGGTGACCTGCTATTTTTAGTTATTCTTAAACAACCTCTTGATATAAGATTAAGTTGAAATTGGTAATGTGCAAAACTGATATGCGTACTATGAATGATAAAGTCAACTATATATCTTTAAAAGATCGAGAAGTAAGTGTAAACCTGCGGAGAGCCGCGTGATATTCGGTTGGTGTGTGGTTTCTCAAGAGCGATGTCTACCTATGGGGCAAGTAAGACATATCCCGCATACGGTTATGGTGTGTAGGTTGTGATAATATCTTGTATGCGTATACCTCCCTGACTATTGCTGGAAGCTTGGGGTAATACATCTGTGGCAGACATAACCCTCATGTTACTCGGCATGGAACCAAAACGACGAAGGGAGACCGAGTAAACTGCTTATACATGTACCCCCTCCAGAATGCTCAAGCCATCGCAGGTATGGCTTATTGTATATACAAATATAATTGATCATCAATATGTGAGGTAATACTAAAGCTCCTTTAATAAGAGTAGAATATTTTCCCAAAGAGAGTAAAGTTATTAACATTCCCTAATGTTCATTATCTTCCTCTGAATAGATCAAATTTTGACTCTGTACGCTTGCATATAATATAGACTGTAGACGGAATCCTTTCCCCTTACATACGAGGGAGTCATTTTGTTGTGCAAAGTTTCATATTAGAAAGAAACAGATGCAGTATTTACAGCATAATGGATTATATATAAGAGATGTAGTCAGATATTAATTTTTCATTCATTAAGCGATACTTCTCGAACAGTGTAATAAACAATTGATGTGATAAGGAAGGACACTCCTTGTAGATTAATGGACAGATGAAGGGTGTTCAAGGAGGATTCAAAAATGCAGAGGGAAGTATGGCCCTTGTGGATTTTTTTCCAATGTTTATGGAGACAGTGCAAGGCTCCTACTCAGGATGAGGGTGGGGAATCTTATAGGTAAAAAGGCTATAGAGAAAACAGGTTTTCATTAATATTCAGATATTGCTGCAGGAGATAATCCTCGTGCATCATTAAATAAGACGTATCGCCGATGTTTCAGATGAGATGTTGGATATGATGTAGTAAGCGGTAAAATAGAACGTCAAATGTTAGTCAAGGTCCGACGGAACAAAAAATTGTCATAAGAAAAAAGCCTAAGCGGAAAAAACCCTAAAGAAAAATGTATTGATGTATTCTGTATTTAGTTACTAACGGTTAACTCTTGATAACCGAGATGTGTATACTGTAATATAGTATATGGTTTTCATTGAAAATGTTCATTATACGAGCAGACCTCGCACATACAAGATGCATTTCTTCATCCTTCTAGTCCTGATTGTTGTACGAGTAGTGGATTGGATCTCTTCTCCATGAACCCTTCACAGATTAGCGTTAGCGATTTCAACTTTATCAGTATTATTCCTATGCATTCAATTACTAATACAGATGTTCCTGCTAGAGTTTCAAATCATCCCAGGCACTTCTGATCAATCTAGATCATCTAATGGTGTTTTTATCTGTAAACTAACGAAATGACAAAACTGATGGTCACAATGATCTTCTTGGGTGACGACGATATAGTATATTTTACAGAATCAAATTTCCTGTTACATGTTTCACTCAGGTTGAAGTCTATTTTAACGGAACTTCACTAGGGGCATCAGCGGCTAATTATCCTTATGGAAGCTATATATAGAACACTTGTTAAATTATTCAGACGATACGCTAAGCAATCTCGATCTCAAGATATATTGTGGTTTTTGATAGTGTCAATAGAATGAAGGCTGCAACATATAGATAGAGCAGTCTAAAGTCATAAATATATACTTATGAATTTTCGGTCGATTTAAATGGCGATTATCTTCTCTCTCAAGAAAGACTCATTCTATCCGATCTGTAGATATTAGAATCTCTTTAACCGCGATCATAATCCTAAATTTGGCTCTTAATAAATAAAAAGTAAACATTCTGCTACAGCTGTATTGTCAGAACGCTGTTTTTTTCAACTGTTAGTAGGGCTTTATCGTCTATGTTAGATAAGTGAAAATGTAAATCACACAGCGTCATTGTGGAATTGAAAAGTCGCTTTTGAGTACTACAGCTAAATATCCTATAAGAGAGTTGAAACCAAGATATTTAGTTTCACTCAAGGATTATCGAGTAATATCCCTAACATTGTGAACGGCAAATTTTACTGCACAGAAAGTAATAAAGGAGGGATGTGGAACCAGAAGCTACTCAGGGAATTATGAAAAGTCACCCTATAAATTCACACCGTTTCTGGCTAGGGGTATTAGTTTAACATTTAAATGGATTAGCCCTTCTACGGACGTGAATTATGAGAGATGTTATTCAAACGGATGACATATCGCTCTGTATATCGTCCTTGTTGTCTACGGACTGTAATTAGCAAATGTACTGTGTATGTCATGTGAGCTAGTGGGATCATGGTTTAATTCTCGAAGAATAGCAAGAGAATATAATTTATAGTGACCTAGATCTTACTGGCGAGCTATTTCACTTGTAACGCCTATCATTTAAACATTTTGAGAAAGGGGACATTAGGATTACGTCTCTCTTTTGGTTCGAGTCTACAATCACCCATTACTTGTATTGGTTCTATCTTGAAGCATTCGCTTCAGCTCATTGAAATTGACAGAGCGCGCGTCCTTTTGAATTATTAAAGATGGAAGTGAAGAAGAAATAAATTCGGGTGTTAAAAATGAACCTGCGCTTTTTAGGAAGTGGTCGCTATTATGAAGTAGACAATGTAGGCTGAAGAAGGATACCTGCTCGTATTCAATACATCACGCGTCAAGCATTAACCTCAATCTGGTCATGATTTTGCTGTTCTATAGAGCCAAAAATCGATACTGTTGCAACATAAATTGATGTCTTTGAACTTAAAGTTTATATTGAATAATCATATCATAATCAATTATACATCTTATTTTTAAAATTAATAATGTAAATGATATGTAAAAACTACCTGTCTGACCGAATTAAAACCCTATACAGATTCTATATGCGCGTAATGCCAGTGTAATTATTATGCCTTTTTTAATAAATGTATGTTTTAGATAAACTGTAAAAGATATTTAAGCTGAGAGAAATTTGTATGTCATGATTTTATACGTTTCTAATGTATTAATCATAAAATACTACTTTAAAATGAAAAACTGCAATAATTTTTTACATTAAAACCTTATAGTATTATATATATATATATATATATATATATATATATAATATATAGTATATATAAATTAGGTATTTTATTAGTGTTATATATTTTCAAAATATGCAGTAGTTATATATACTATTATATATATATATATATATATATTATATATAATATATACATATATTAATAATACATATATATATATTTTAGTGGGTTTTGTTATATAATATATGTATAAAGATTTATATATATATTATCATAAATAGTGTTAACTATAAATTTCTGCTACAATTTTAATAAAATAAATGTTTTATAAACAGACACTTGTGTTTTTTTCTTGAGACATTAGCATATGTTATAAATCAAAGAAAAGTATAAAACAAGAACTAGAAAATGAAGAACAATATAGATATTTGATTGAGTGTAGTGATAGCAGTTATAATGAGGCAGTGAATATAAAAAGGCCAAAAAGTAAAAACCCAAGGCCCAATTTAAAGACAAAAATCCGCCCCTTGTTTTCAAAAAAACACACCTAGCTCCCCCCATTTTTTGAAAAAAAGAAGAAAATGAGCTAAGTTTTTGGTTTGTTTTATTGATTTATTGTTTACTTCTTTAAGGTTTTTATAGTAAATAATGTTTTTTTAATATAAAAAAATATATAATGACAAATAGTATATTTGAAAAGAATTCTTTGAATAGTTTACGTTGATATCTATGATTTATAGTTCGCGTGGGCGGTAATATTGTCCCCTGCGGGGCGCACGCGGGTGGCGGGTTACGCGGAATATTGCGCCTGCGGGCGCTACGGCGATAACGGTTCGGTTAGCGTAAGATATTGCTGCGCTGCGGGCGCACGCGCGTTTTTGTGCTGGGTCACCTGCCGGAAGCGGAACTCGGAAACGAGATATACACAGATAGACAAAATGCTGTATTAATCATATTTAGATATCATTTCTGTCGTGTATAGGTGTTTAGAAAAAAGGAATCGGCATATATTAGGAAGCCATCCTAGGGCACCTTAGTAATAATAACCAAGTCGAATCTCATGACCTTATAGCGTTTAGGGGTAGAAAAAATTAGGGTATTCAAAGGGAGGCTAGAAAAGGCTTTGAATAAAAAAGTGGCATAAAAACACTTATGTGGGATCAATGACTAAGGGGGGCGGGACTGTGCTCTTGTTTAGTGTTTCTCAACTTGGAATAACGTGTGGGGCTAATTCACTTGGACTCATTTTTCACTCATTGGCACTTCATGCTGGTGCACTCACTGGCACTCATCCTAAGAATTCCATATAGCGCATCTTCAGGGAGGACCTAAGAATAAGGGTTTACAAAACACACCGGAATTACTCACGGATGCTCTAAAGAAGGTAGGAGTGAAAAATTTAAACCATTTGGCAGAGTACATCGCCACCGGAAAATTTTATACAAGCGGAAAAATCTTTACCGCTAAAAAATATTTTACCAAACAACGATAGGGTGTATGCAACGTCAACTAAAAGAGTAGCAGAAGGACATCATCAGGCATCTGTGATGGTTTGGTGGGGGTGAATTACGATGGGGTCCCATGCATA
>JABUQX010029180.1:7500-15000 GCA_015478945.1 Trachelipus rathkii
GACCACTTACCAGAAAACCATATAAATTTGGAATCAGCGTGTTAAAGCTTATAAAAATTGTAAAATAATAAAATAAAAAAAAAATAAAAAAAATAAAAAAAAAAAATTGGGCTCGAACCGACGGGCCGGACATGAGGCGGGGACTGTTTTCCATACCCCTGTAGGGGCAGGGGCGGCAGCGAACCCCCGCGACACCCAGAATGAATACCACAAGAGCGGGGCGTTCCGGAGACCCTCCCCGAGGGGGGGAAATAGTCCTACCCTGTCGTTCCCCCGGAAGGCCGAGAGACCCCGACTCCTGCCATCTTTGCGGTTTACCCTTGGTATTCCTTTAGTTAAAAAAAAAAAAAAAAAATTTAAAACTGACGGAGTCGTAAAAACGTAACTGGTTCCTATATATTTTTAATCATGTCCGTTACACCTGAAATTGACTGTTAGGATCATATTACTAGAAATATAATAAAAAAAAAAACAAAAAAAATCAAAAATGACGATTCTTAAAAAATACAGTCCTATATTATATATAATATTATATATTATATATGTATTATATATATATATATATATATATAGCATATATATATATATATAATCAATTAAAAATTATATTAATATATATTAATATTTATTTTATTATTATATAATTATTTAATATATTATTATTTATTAATATTTTTATATATATATATTAGTTTTATATTATGTAATTATTTTAATATTATATAATATATATATTGTTCGTTAATTTGTGGGGTGCGTGAGAGTGCGTGAGTATTTTGACCTTTAGAGATTTTTTATATTTTACATATTTACTGTAGATACGATTTTAATGTTTTAACATTTATGGTTTTAAATTTAGGTTTTAGGCGTGTGTGATACAATTTTAACCTGATTTCAGCCTTTGTTTTTGTCTTGTATTGTTTTGTCTGTTGTTGTTTTCGTGAATGTATGTGCATGTATCGCTGGCAGATTTGCACAGGTGCGGCTTACTATCTGGACTTTACCAACATCAGTGGATTGCAGTATAACTCTTCATCCGTGGAATATCACCTCTCTAACTCTAATAAAACCTTTTGCTCTTGCCTGAGACTCAGCTGGCTAAGAATTTCATCCTGCTAACTCGTTTAAATATGTCCAACTACACCTTATTTTATAATTTCCGCTATGTAAACATAAGTAGATACCTAGTAAACATAAACACTCCTTTAACACGTCTAGAAAATCTCGAATCTCCTAATTTCGATGTTCTGTAGCTTAAATCTTTCTTCCTTCTACAACAATAATCTGTGCTTCTCAATTTTCCCTTAACAGAACAGATTTCACGCCTTTTGTTTAAATATATTACATTACTTCTCACTAGAGTTTATTATCTTCTCATCCAAATACTTAGGTCCTCTATTTAGAGATTTAATTTCCACTTACCAGCTGAATGGGTTGGGGTCCCTGCTGCATTAGAGATTAGTGTGGAGAGGCCGAATCATCAGCATGCTCAACTATCTGCGAGAAATAATTAAAAGAACCCACACACATTACCTAATCTTCCCCAACAAATTCTGAACACACTTGACCTTATGTTTCACCACTAGTCCTTCTCTCTATGACATAACCACCTCGTCTATTGTATATCTAACAACAAACCTTATATCCTCCTATTTTCAATACTTCTCTTAAAACAGCGTCCATCCTTGCCCTACGCGTTTTTTCCTGGCACTTTGATCGGGCCAATTGGAGGGCCTTGCGTCGCCTCTGCGCTAACTATAATAATCCATGGTTCGATCGTGCTTGTTCTCTGACATTCAGGTAGAACAGTGCCGTATCGGGAGCTGGAAAAGATTCTCGTTCTCCTATCACTCTCGCTAATTTTCATTTCTGCTTAGAATTCGTTGCAGAGCCTCTCGAACGAGCTAAGGGCTTTCATCCAAACGAAGTGCGCTAAACTCCTTGTTCTCGCCTACTGGATCAAAGGCTTTCTGGCCTCTTGCCAAAAAATCTCAACAACTTCTCGTAAATCTGCCTTTCCTCCTCTTATTCGATCTGATGGTTCTGTTGCTATTTCTTTAATTAAAAAGGAATTTCTTCGGCCTCCTTATTTTCCTTTAACTCAACACTGGACGATTCTTCCTCTTTCCTCCTTCTTCTCCATTCAGGTCCTATGCCGTTCTCTGGTGATTACATTTGATTTGGTGAATGGTTCCGAAATTTATGAACGTAATGTAGGAAGCTGGTGGTCCGGATGGCGTTCCCCCGAATTTTAAGGGAATGTGCTTTCGTGCCTGACCCGCCCATCTTTCACTATTGTATTCTGTGATGTCCTTAATACTAACACTTTTCCTCAATGTGTTGGAAGCACGCATATGTCCAACCAATTCCGAAAAAAGGAAGCCGCTCTGATCCTGCTAACTATCGCCCTATACTCTCACTTGTATATTCTATCTAAGATCTTTGAAACTTCTCATACTCCCATTTTTAGATCAATCTGAATCTCATTCACTGCTTTTCGATCGCCAGTCACGGCCTTTCTGCGCTCATCTACTTGGCAATATAAAATTCTTTATTTAAGCGGATTTTTGGTCTTTCCGCCCTTAGAAACTACGGGGAGAATTGCGTGATGGGCGCCTTGACATATCCAAAAGCCTTTGACGCGGTATGGAAACGCGTCAGTGCCTCTCCAAGCCCCCTTCCTGGGTATTCCTCTCTCTTTCTTACTTACTTAGTTTTCTTTCAAATCGCTCAATATCGGGGTGTTGTTGACGGGGAGACTTCTTCTTTTTCTGTCAATAGTGGTGTTCCGTTTTATTTCCTTTTTATTTCCTACTTTCATTAAGGATCTTCCACCTGCACATCTAACTCTTATCCACTCGTATGCTGATGACTCGACCCTTATTCTCAACTGCATTCAATTCTGCCTTCCCTGTTTACTTCTTAGCAATTCCTCTCGTCTTAATCTTTCCGATTCTTATTCTCTCTGATCCGGATAGAATTTCCAGCGGTGGGTCGATCTCAACCTTGTGAAATGCCAATCTTTAAAAAACCCAACTTCAACAAATCTCCCTCTAAAACACTTTCAATCTTTTCCTATCTCTTTCTACGGTGCTCTTCGTCTTCTCCTGCTGACAAATAAATTCTTGGCCTTAACATAAACAAAAAAAATGTGTGTGAAAAATCACATGACAGCGGGAGTCCTGTTTAGACTGCGAGACTTTATTTCCTCTTCTCAGTTACTCCAGTTATACAAGGGCCTCATCCGCTCTTGTAAGGAGTACTGCTCTCATATCTGGGGAGCTCTAGTTTCACCCGGTTTTGTATAGGGTCATGTCAAAAGGCAAAAGACTTACAAATTGTTCCGTACTTTCCACTTCTCTTGACCATCTGTCTTTGCTGCGTGATGTTGATGCTTTATCTCTTTTCTAAAGGTACCGCAGCGGCAAGTGCTTGAGGGAACCTATCACTCATGCACCACTACCTTTACGACACCCTCGTAGCACAAGGGGTGTTCTGTCTGCACGTGAATTTTGTGTTGATATTGGTAACTCCAGGCTAGTTCGCTGCGGTGCTTCCTTCTTTCCTGCCAAATATGTTCTGTGGAATTCTCTTCCATCTTCTGTGTTCCTTTGAATTTAATCTCCCTCACTTCAAAGCCTGCGTCTTTGCTCATCTGCACATTTTGCGTTAGTTGGTTAACTTCTGAGGCGTGCAACACCTCTCCTTGAAAATGGTTCCGCCCGTGAGTGGTGGTGATAAATGTAATATATATATATATATATATATATATATATATATATATTATATACTATATATATTATATATATTATGAATAATATATATATACTATATATATATATATATATATATATATATTTATATATATATATTAATGATATATAAATATATATATATATATATATAGAATATAATATATTATATATATATTATATATTATATTACTTATATATATATATATATATATAAGTTATATGATATATAATATATAATATATATATATATAATAATATAATATACTATATATATAAATATATATTATATATTTAATCATAATAATATATAAATATATAATATATATATATATATATATATTATGAAATAGGTTATAATATATATCAATATATATATATATAAGTATATATATATATATATATATATATTATATATATATAATATATAAATATATATATCATAATGATTATATATAATATATATAGTATATATATATGTGTGTAATATATATATATATATTAAACAACTGATTAATCTTTCCTTACAACATAACTTTTTTATATAACAACACTTTCTATAAACAAAATTGGATCCTGAGCATTGGTTCCCACTTTTCCCTACTTTAGAGCAACATCTTCAAAACTTCATTAAACATGACCATATCTTTACCCCAGTCCTCTTGCTTCCAACACCAACATGGTCTGCCATATGTCAACTACATTTTCGCAGCTATCTCCTTTCCTCCACTAAACCGCACAACAATTTTTACAGTATACTAACAAAACATACATGCCAAATATTGAAATTTGACGACTGAAACCTCTTGACCAACAATTCCGCTTCCTTCCTTGACATCTACTTCTTGCGTCTAACACACAGAATATACATTTTTCTATCTATAGAAAACCTACATCCACTCCAACATACATACATTGGTATTCCGCGCACACATTAAACACTAAAATAGCCACGTTATCTTCTCTGTATCTTCGGGCGTTTAGACTGTGCTCACCTCAATCCTTAAAGGCTGAAACCGACTTCATTTTTCAATCACGTTTAAAAAAATTAAAATAGATCATTCATTAATCAATAAAGCATTTCACATAGCCAAATTTAAGTTCTATTCCGGTGATGACACAAGAGATAAACCCATCAGTTCCTTTCTGCCCCTCCCTCACATCCCTCTGGGGCCCATTAAAAAGTTTATTCCTCAAAATGTTAATATAGTTCCTTCCAATAATTTGCTATTAAAAAAGCTTCTTCACCCCCCAAATCCTCGAATGTAAAAATAGGTCCTGTGGTTTACCGTGTCCCTTGCCTGCATTGTTCTGATTCATATTATGGCGAGACAAATGATTTTGAAAGACGTCGACAGCAACACAAACAAGATTTGCAATTTGATAAAACTAATTCAGCGTTGGTGACACACAGATCAACCCGGAACCATACAATAGACATTCAAAATATGCAACCAATTTTCTCTGCTCCACAAATCAATAAAAGAAAAATTATTGAATCATATGTTATAAAAAATTCAGGGAACTTTAACAAGCAGGATGGTGAGTTTAAAATAGACTTCATTCAGAATATAGCATTAGGATCATCAAGGAAAATCAAAAAAATAACATCCAACTAAAAAAATATTTTCTTCTTTGCTTAATTTTTGTGGAATCAACTCTCTCTCTTGAACAAGGTCTGAAGTGACAGACGAAAGCTAGAGTGGGCCCGTCATTCTTGGGCGTTATGTTATATATAATGGTTAATCTTGTGAAAATTTTTAATGTTTTAATAAAAGTTTTAATATACAAGTTAATTAATTAAAGGCAATCAATAAGCTCAGTAAATATTTACAAGCGTTTCAAGTTTGCGTAAAATCCTATACCTATATATTATATATATACTATATATAAATATAAATATATATATTATATATATATATATGATATAATATATATATAGTATAATATCTATATAATATATATATTATATAGTAATATATTATATATTATATATATATAATAAATATATAATATATATATATATATATATATATATAATATAATATATAATATATATATATATATATATATATTTATATATAATATATATATATATATATATATATATAATATAGATATATATATGATATAAGTTATATATATTATTATAGTCTATATATATATAATATATGATATAATATTCTAGTACTACTATATATATATATATATTATATATATACTAATACTTTATACTATAATACTCATGATAGATAATATATATATATATATATAATATAGATATATATATAATATATATATATATATATAATAATATATATAGTATATATATATATAAATATATATATATCATATATATATATATTATATATACTAATATATATATATATACTAATATATATATAAATTATATATATATATATATTATATAGTATATATATATATATATATATATAGTCATTATATAATATATATATATATAATAATATATAATATTATATATTATATATATATATACTATATTATATATTATATATATAATATATATATTATTATATATACTATAAATATATATATATATATGATATATATATATTATAGTATATATATATTATATATATATATTATTATATAACGCTATATATATTAGATGACTATATTATATATATATATTATAAATTAATATATATATAATAAGTATATATAGTATATAATTATTATTATATATATCATCTGTATTCGTGTGAATCTTTTACTTATGTTTCGTAGAATATTGAAGTTTTTGGATTAGTAGAGTTTATGAAAGCTTTAATAAAATATAAAAGACATTAAAATTAAATTAATTATGCATTAACTCGTAGTATCAATTGAAAAAGAAAATTTAATCATTGCATTATAAAATTAAAACATTATAATAATTAATAAGAACAAATGATTGAAAAAAACTAATTTGAAGAGACGTAATAATTTATACTTAAATACAAATAAATGAAACTCGAAGGTATATATATATATATATATATATATAAATATATATATATATATTATATACATTATATATTATATAATATATATATATTATATATATATAACTATATATATAATAGTATAATATATATTATTATATATAATAATAATATATGATAATATATATATTATACATATATAAATATGTTTACGTATATTATATATTATTATATATATATATATATAAAGATTATTAATATATATATATATATATATATATACATAAGTATTATAATATATATATATATATTATAAATATATTATATATATATATAATTAATATATATATATTATATATAATATATATATAATATAGTATATATATATATATAGTATATATATAAAAATAATATATCTATATATATATATATATATAATATAATATATATATAATACGTATAATATATATAAATATATATATATATATATATATATATATATATATATAATATTAATATATATATAAAGATGGAAAATGGGATACAAATGTATGCAAAGTACCCCACAACTATAGCTACTTGAAAAAGAAGATCAATTCTTCTCTCTTTTTCTGCGAACCTATTTATAATATTTTCATACCGAGGATGAATTGATTCATAGCCTAATAAAAGTTCTGTCTATGAAAGCAATGCATATTTGACAGTCTGCCTTGACTCATCGTGCTTCGGAGGGATGTCGCTTACGACAATTTAGGCAGAGAAGAAAACACTTTCTACAGCCT
>JABUQX010029180.1:20000-53032 GCA_015478945.1 Trachelipus rathkii
TAATTAATAATATATATATATATATAATAATATAATTATATATATAAATTATATTATATACATATAATAAAATTAATTTAAATGTAATAATAAAATAATTTCAGAAAATAAAATATGAATATAAGATATAGTGAGTAACTAAAAAAATAATAACTGACACTCAAATAGAAAAATATAGTGATAAGGAATAATAGAGTGTAAAAAAACTTATATGTACAAAATTGAAACTATATATCATTTATATTATTGTGAGCCTAAGTAGAAGTAATCTTTGACATAAATAAGGGCTCAAGTGATCTATCTGATCTGATACTAGTATTTGATAATATATATCAATACTTCTATTATGACTTGAATAATAATAACGGAAATTTTATGATATGACCTTCTTTATAAGTAGTTTACGGAAAATGTGAGGGTGTGTAACCATAAGTTTATTAGAATAAACCACTTACTTATCTTAATCATCTCAAATAAATCAATGTTATATTAACGATGTCCTCGTATATATACATAATGAATAGCACCTTTGATTTGCACAGATAAATGCTAAGATGTGACTCAGTGAACGAAAATAATATACTAAAAGAAAAAAAATTTACTGGTTGAATAAACGAATTAAGATTATATATCACACACATAAATTATCATGCTCAATATTAAGTCATGCATAGTAAAATGCATATTTCTCCTCCAATATATCAACCAGTAATTTTCATCTATATGATAAGATACTTGACACGTATATTATGACTATGATGAGTATGAGAAGGGTAAAGATTATGACTTTTTAATCACTCATTTTTAATGAGATGGATTTTGTATCTATCTAATCACTACCCGTGAGTATGTAGTATATAATCAGCAAGGAGTAAATGCATATGTAATACAATGTAATTTGAGAGACTCTCAGGATCCCTGGGCGTGTTATAAACTTCTGAAACATAATATAGTGCTATTTATTTCAGCTTTTAATTTGGCCAAAGTTGAATAGTATGGAGCCTCGTATGCCATAAAGTATTGTGAGGCGCACGAACGCTTCCAGGAGTGCCTATTCTGGTATGCTCAATAAATTAAATAGATATTTGGATTACATATTATATATAAGTCATTATTTTAATACGTACTCTATTGATCTTAGCGCGAGTGTTAAGAGTTGGTAGTGTGCTCCTTCTCACGGACTCCTTCTCTTCTTATAATCATCCACACACATTCAGGCCGCACATGAAGTCCGAAACCGTGGATTTTTCGAGTCCAGTCTGCTTTGATGCTTCACTGGCAGATCTTTGGTTTGAAGTTCTTTCTCTTATTATAGTAAAAAGATCTCACCAAAATAACTCTCTATAGAAAAATTAAATATAATAGACTCTCTCAATAAAAGTTAAAACACAGAAAAAATAATAAAAGAGGAGAATTATATGCAAAAAAACTCGAAGTGATACACATTAAGATTAGAGAGTGAATAATAATAATATAATCAATAATAATAATAATAATAATAAGTGGATACAGCTCATAGTGAAATGAGACTGGTTTTAACTATAAAGAGACTATCTATATATAGCCAAAATACTTGGCAGATTCATTGGAAAGAAAATAAATAAAGATAATATAATATATAATAGATAAATATTTATAATATAATCACAGAATGCACTAATACGATGAGATTAAAATTACACTCACTCCACTAAATAATAGATCATAAGTCATGAGTTGAATTTTAATTATAATTCACAGTCTTTCCACCATTCGTTTACTTAAGATTAAACATATCGTTATGGTTGAATACCTAATGACTCTCTTCGATCACACAATAATAGTTACCAATGAGATGATAAATTTGGAGAAGGCGAATAAGACACTCTGAGTCTTGCAATTATATCAATACTTGTATATCATGTGATAAATGACTATATTGCCAAAGCCTTCTCAATAAACAACCATTCTAAAACAATGTTAAAAAATAACCACTGTTTTGTCCTTTATCTAGGACTTTTAACACAAGCTTTAAAAATGTTATTCGGTACAGCTATAGGGTATATTTATGAATAGTAATAATTTACAATTCCAAGACATCTTAACTCACTCGAAGATTCTACTCCTCACATGTAAACTTCTGTTTCATTTCATGGGTAGTCTGTTTAAAAAAGAATTCACCAGAAAAAATAAAAATATACACACAACATAACATAACAAAAGTATTAAAAATTATCAGAATCTCACTGCATAGAATCTGACTTGTATATTGTCCGTTATATAACGCACCATAGATTCGTTGGCATTTAATCCTTGTATAAATACGATATCAACCCACTCATCATTACTTCTCGCTACTCTAGATATTTAGTGATTTCCATGTTAAATGTTTTGCCTCTCAAAATATGTTTGCTAGTATAGTACCTATAAGCATATTAATTTAAAGCATAACTTCTTTAAAACTAAAACAAATCGACACTTATTCTTATTGAACGTACGGAGGTAGTAACTCGATAAATAAGAGTGTAAGTTAAGATAGTACTCGCAGCAAATGGCTGCTATATTAGGAAATCACACAGAGATTCCAATTAGTAATCTGCGATGGATGATCGCTTTCCATCAGTTTATCTAGATTTTTTTCTCCAATATATGTATTTTCCTATTTGTTTTCTTTTTAACTTTTATTTTTTAACTTTATAAGTCGCTTCACGAGTATTATGCGATAACTCTACTACATCGCAGCCGTAGACTAGTAGAAAAAACCTGTATATCTGACACTATAAGGAAGTTTCAGAAAAACGTAAGTTTCGTGTAAACTGATAATAGTTGTGAGAAAGAGGAGATACGACTTATTATGAGTACTATTGCTCTTATACTTTCAATAATATCTTCAGAAAGTATATTCTCATGTCCATAGATATATATAAAATCTCGCAGGCGCATAATATATGGTAACGGTTATTGAAACATCTCAGTCTAAAAAGTCGTATGAAACTGGAAATATATCCATATTAACAAAAACTAAGGATATAATAAGTTACTTTATATGTAGAATAATATATATATATATAATTATATATATATATAATTTATATATATATATATATATAATATATATAATTATAATATATATATTATAATATTAGTTAATATATATATATATAATATAATATTATAATATATATATTATAATTTAATATAATATAATATATTATATAATATGATATAAAATGTACAGTCGTTTTTATATAAATTTTATATTAATACTTAAAATGAATTAATCATACCCTATAGAGTATAAGACCGCACTTAAGAATATCAGTAGAGTCGTAGGGTCTCTCGGCCTTCATAGTTAGTGTATTGACGGGTACTGGGGGGGACTTCGTTCCCCCTCTGTCCCCATACTCAGGCTCGATAGCCCCATATAATGGTGAAATATTATTTTGCTTCATTGTTAAACCTTAACCTCTCAACTTAACTCGCATAGTTAACTTGACTAAATAAAATTTAGTTATATTAGATTCACTTAAAAAAACTGAAATTAGATTTAATATATAATTAATTATTATTATATTATTTAATTATATATTATTAAATAATATTTAATATTTATTTATATATTAATTTTATTATTATATTATATAATTATGAATTAATTAATTATATATATATAATATATATATTATAAATATAATTATAATTATAATTATAATTTAATAATTATAATTATATATATATTTATATTATTATAATTTATAATTATATTAATTAATTAACTCAATATATGGAAATGAACACTTATAATTGGCATAAAATAATCACAATGCCCCCTATACCTCCTCCGAAAAATATAACCTGGCTAATCGGTAACTTGATAATTAAATTATAATTATATATATATAATTATAATTATTATTATAATTTTAATTATTAATTATATTAAATTATTAATTATTAATTCTTAATTATTATTATTAATATATATGATTATTATTATATATTTATAAATTATTTTAATAATTATTATAAATATATTATTATATAATTATATATTAATATAATTATTATTATTTTATTAATTAATATTATTAATATTATTAAATTTATTATTATTATTAATTATATTAATTTATTATTAATTATATATATATATTATTAATTATATATATATTATTTCATATTTTATATTATAATAATTAATTATTAATTTATTATTATTATTATAGTTATTATTATATTTAAATTATATTATAATTATTGAATTTAATTATTATAATAATTTATTCATTATAATTATTTAATTATTATTATACGAATGCAGTTGCATAAATTAATTAGATTATTATTATTATTATATTATATTATATTATATTATATTATTATATTTATTATTATTTATTTTAATATTATATATATACTTAATAAATTATTTGAATCAATAAATTCATAAGTCTGAAAATTTTTTGCTTTATTTAATAAAATTAGTGAAGCAAAAATAATTAGTGCATTATAAATATAAGAAATTGCCTATATTACTCTTATTATGCTCGATAAGATAGGATGTGTTGGTGTAGTGTTGCTGTGTGCAAAATCAAAGCCTTACAACAATACTTAGCCTAGGTTACATAAAAGTGTGTTGAAAAGGTGTGTGCATGTGAAGTTGTGAACTTTATAATAATTTACCTTATAAGATCTTATTCTATCTGTATTATGACGTATTGAGTAGACTGCATTATAAAAATAGACTTTAGATAACTCTTAATCTAAATAGACATAAATTATAAAAAATGTGAGTAGACTATGAAAATTATTAACCGGTAGAATAGTTAGCTAAATTTGCAAACATATTTAGATACTCACTTTAATATAATATCGTTATTTATTTAATATTCATTTTCTATATAGTATACTACCAAACTATACCAATTAAGATAAAAACGAAGTCTAATTTTCTTTCCTGTGTAGTTGTTACGCAAATTCGTATTTGCTGTTTATATCAGTTAAGTATTTTGGATGAAGATCATAATTAAATGTGTAGTCAGGGTTTTGGAGATATTTCTGTATATGAGATAGTATCACGATATTTGAGTATTGGTCATTCAATATGTCTCATATCTTGCACGCAATTACTCGCTCTAATCTGTGCAGCTCTCGCATCACTTATATATCAAAATCAAGTATTGCACATTTCATATACCAAATTGTTACTTAAGCGTTATACATAAAAAACTATAAAGTGAAAGCTATCTCAATGAACACCTCAAATAATAAGTATTTGTTAATAAATAATTTGTAGCTCCACATTCACATATTCTCATTAATTTCATTTATAATAAAAATATTAATGAGTATATTACTAAAGTAAATCTATCTACTATCGTTAAAAAATATTATCTACTTAATTAAATAATAATGGACATATAATAATAAATCTAATGGAAACTCACTCAAAATCACATAATGGAATCAATCTCAACACATTCTCTTCATCTGCTTCAATAACTTAATAACTCATAATCAATATATTCATTCTATAATAAATAATTAATCTCACTACATCTACTCTACCATATCATAACTCTCATCTATCCCTCTCATATAACTCCATATAATATAAGTAATAATAATATTTAATATGGATAATCTCAATCACATTATCTCAATAATATCCTACTATTACATTCAATCATATACGAATAATAAACTAATATTAATTCGACATTAACTTCTAATCAACTCATAGATAATAAATTAGATCAATAATCACAATATCCAAAAATGAAACTGAATCAAATGACATATTAATAATATATATATTATAGTATTATATTAATAAATAATATTAATTAATAATATTATATATAAAAATAATTAATAATAAAATATATAATAATATATAATAATATATAAATAATAATAATATAATAATAAATAAAAATAATAATACATATATAATAATATAAATAATATAAATTATTAATAATTAATAAATAACAATATATATAATAATAATAATAATAATTAATAATAATAATAATTAAATAATAACTAACAATAATAATTAATACTTAATTATTAATTTCTTAATAAATTATAATAAAAATGCATAAAATATCACGCTATAATATATAGAATTGCCACAATATAAGTTAGTTAAAATAGTCCATTATTATTATATATGTATGTTAGTAATATAGTAGCTAATACTATTTCCGGTCTGCTTTTAATGATACAACGCATAGGAGTTCCTCGGCTAGTTCACGCTCACCGAATCGATTACTAATGATACACAACGAGATTTATAATAGGGAAGCTGAGTCCATATGCCGGTAAGGTGCGAAAATCTAGGTTCTAAGACTCTCATGCTCCGTGAGCGTGTGTGTCAGCCTTGCGGATTTCATATTATATAGAACAGCTCCGCTCTTTTGAACTTCAGAATCAGTTTATAAAGAAATATATTGTAGATAAATAGAACAACTAGTCTGAATCTTATAATTTACACTGCTATTGAGAGAATTGCTTGGATTATGAGTTAGGTGATAAATAGACTCTGTATTTCATATATTAATTTCTAATATTTATATAGAGACTCTCCAATATAAAGACTAATGAATGAGTTTTGATACATTATGAGTTACTTAAGTATCTTCGTGACCTTTTTATAATTATATCCTCATCATACGTGTCATGCACTCCGCAAGAATTTCACTATATTAGACTGTCGTTCTCTTATAATGTGAGGTACGCTTCTCTTTATTAAGTAAAGTATACTCACTCTTTTATGAAGTTGTACTTTTGATTGAGATTGTGACCTTTGGTGTGTAGTTCTTTTACTCCTTGTCATCGGTCATAACCTCTACATTTTTTGTGTAGCGTTTATTTACTTTATCTTGTGAAGTTTCATTATATATACCTTTCTATGCTCTAATTACTAAATCGAATTTTCTATTGCTTGTGTTAATATACTCCAGAAAGGTTCTCTATTTAGTCTGGAGGTTCTCCTATTTTTGTGCTGTTCATAACCAACACTACATAAAACTAATATAAATAAAATAATAATAATCTCATTTACTGATATTGCATAAATTATAGTTATTATTACTACTCGTATATCTTGATTTATATATAATTATTTAATATTATATATGAGTACTCATTGTACTTAGTTTGAGATTTTTATATAATTATATTTTCTAATTTATGTATTAAAAATAAGATTTAAGTAAAATATACGTATATATTAAATCAAAAACACACAACAATCACAATTTTAGTGTTATTATATATATAAATAAGATAGAGAGAGGGGCATTTGTTTTAACTTTAATACTTTTTATATTTTTTATATTTTATTATTTTTCTAGTATCATGGAATCTCATTCTCGTAAACCTATTCTTCTCTAGTGTGTCTTACTATGGTGGTTCTATTAGTCTTGTGGGTTATATTATATTAGTAGTATGAAAGCTGAGTAGAGTGGTGGCCTTATGGTTAGTTGGGAAAGTGGCTCTAAGTTTGATTGTAGGTTAGTCCTCAATAAAGCGTGTCAGCCTGGTTTATAGGATTATATATATATATAAGAATTGTGAAGGGTTATTAAAGTTTAATGGGGAGGAGAGAAATGGTCAATTTATAAGTAAGTGTGTGTTAATGTCTAAGTAACTAAGTTGGTGTAAAGAAGTTCTAAAGTCATGCCAGAACACCTACCTTTGTAAAGAAAAAATAAAGGTTTGGTTATGTTATAGTGATTAACTGAAACTCTAAGATGAAGGAAAGATGGGAGATGGATTTTGCGAATAAATTACAAGGGTATTAATGATATCAGGGTAACCATTATATATTATTATATATAAATATTTTTGGTGATTATCTGAGGGAGAGTGAGAGTGACAAAACGTTTGAATCAACAATGATACAATATGAATTAGAGGTATGGGAGAGAGGTATGTGTGTGTGATATAAGGTATAAGAGTGTATGATTGCACACCGAGATGAATTCTGAGAATCAAAAATAACTGATGAGTATAAATATAATGCGAAGAGAGAAGGAGATAATGTGAATAGTACAAATTCATATTACTCAACTTCTATTAACAAGTACTTTGACTAAAAGGACGCAGAAGGAGATTATGGTTATAACTAGATATAAAAGAAAATACGTTAGACGGCGACGTAGAAGAGAAAGATTGGAGTGTGAAGTGGCAATAATAGTAAGTGATTGAGGGAGGGTTTGATTAGAGATTTGGTAGGAATAGAATAAAATGTAGTTATAGTAGGAGATTTGAATGCAGGTAGTGGGAATGTGTGAGGGGTGGGAAAGAATTAAATATTAGGACCTATTGTTTAGATTTAGGGAAAGAAGTAGAGAATGATTATTAATGGAGTGAAAAGTCTGTTTAGAGTTTAGAGTGTGGATAGATAGATAGATAATGATTATAGTGGTATTACTTGGTTTCAAAAATATATTGTGAAAAATCCAATATAGATTAAATAACATGGCTAATAGTGAAGTGATTAATAACTGGCTGTGGAGTAGTGAAGGGTGATCTATGGATAGCTTAATATGTGTGTTTATATGTTATTTTTTGAGTGCTATATACTATATATATATATATATATATGCAGAAGTTTGGTTTCATGCTCGACATGAGCCCGTATTCCATATTTGGGAGTTCATAGTCTCCTGGTTGGGAAATGTGATACATGTATTTCCTAACCAAGTGGATTACAGTGAAAAGATTATCTAGGCTTGATAACAAGCTCTGCTTTGGCTAGCCTCATATGGAAACTCTAGGCACCGTAGACGTAGTTTCGCATCCAAATGGGCTGACTTTATTCTAGAAGCATTATAGAGTGTGATTTTGTGTTATAATAGATTGTTCTGTTGTATGTGTTGGCTGTGTTTTTAATGAAGTGTGGGTATTGAGATTAGTGTAATTCATTATGACGTAAAATGTAATTAAATATTCCAGAATATCTCCTACTGAAGACCATTTTTTGTACGAGTTCAGGTAGCCCTATTGAGATTCGAATTCTCGCTCTCGCGAAGTTAAAATTATAATCTTTCAACGAGAAAAAACTCTCATTAATCCACTGAGCCACCGTGTATTCATATATATATTATATATATATTATATATATATTACTCATAGATAATATATATATAATATATATATATATATATTATATATTGTAAATATATTATAAAAAGTGTATATGAGGTATATATTAATAATATATATAAATATATTATATATAAATAAATTATAAACATTAGTAGATATTACAGTAATCACTTATTTGAGTGGTGTATGCAATAGATATAGAGTTAGGTAAGGCGAGTCGATTCCTATCGTTTCGAATGGTGTCGTGAAGAGTCTTTGTATACTAAAAAGTGACTTCAATTGATAATAATGGTTATGGAAAAATTGTAGAGATAAGTGTAAGAGTTAGAGTATTGAGGAGAGGTATGGAGGATATAGGTGGAGAGACGTGTGAGGGACGGAGTTGGGCGGTAGGTGGAGGGGGAGTTAGATGAGATATATTTAAAATAGGCTAGAATTAATGGGAGGTAGATAGTCAGTTTGCTAGATATATAATTAATGTGGTAGATAATAAATAAAGGTAGTGGGATGCATAGAGATACTAGTGAATGGTTTATTAGATTATGTAGAGAGTTGAAGGGAGGTAGATAGTGAGAAAAGGAAAAGGAGGTGACTTATGTGATAATATGGGAAGTAGGAGAATAGTGAAAAGCTATAGGGAGGAATTAATATAAGAAGTGGAGTTATGATGTGGAGCATTATAGATGGGCGTGGAGAGCGAAGAGAACATCAGAACATAAAGTGAACACAAGTCGACGTTTATTATTGATGATATGAAATAAGGTGTCTGGAAAATTGAAATAAATATAACTCTTATCAAGAAGAATGAAGGAATGAGCCAGAGGAAAAAGCCAGAGACCTAAAGTGTGAAAAGGCTAAGAGGATATATAGGGTGAGGAAGAGGTATTGGTGAATACTATAAGGGGTAAGTATATTTAGTGATATTATGTAATGAATGTATAATATGGGGTATATATAGGGTAGATAGATGAAAGAATTAAGGAAATAAAATGTTATAATGGTTTAAAATTTCTTTTTATAGACGATGTTACTCCGAAATGCCAAATATCCAAGGCAGACCATAGTATAAAAATTATACTGTGAATAGAAAAAATGGCAACACCATAATAAAAACTGACAGCGTGGTGATTACGTCACAAATCTGAGTCGACATGGTTCAGTACGCACGGATTGGAAGTCATTCTTTATTCTGATTCTGTATTGATAGGTCTAATCCAGTTACTTATTGTATTTTGTGGAAAGTTTTTATAGAGTTATTATTTATTATAGTAGAATTTTATAAATATAATATTGTTGGATAAACATTTTTGTTAAACAAATAATACCGAATTTGACTGTACGAGATTTTCCAAGGAAAAGGACAGGTAATATAATTTAATTAATAAGAGTGAATTAATATAATAAGATTGAGAAAGTGTTTGTTAACGAAGGAATTGAATTGTGTTGAATTCATTTTTCGGTGCTAGAGTTTAACCTAAATTTAGGTAAGATTTTAGAAGGGCCTGAAATCTGTTAATTAATTTAAATGAGTAGTAATAATTAGAAAGTTTTTTAAATGTTCGTTATGAGATATTTCGATGTAGTATATTTAACCTAGCACTTGAGATATTTCGATATAGTATATTTAACCTAGCACTTGAGATATTTTGATATAGTATATTTAACCTAGCACTTGAGATTTCTCGATATAGTACCTAGCACCTAGCACTTGAGATTTCGGCATAGTGCATTTAGCTTAATACTTGAAATATATCGATATAATATTTTGATCTCATACTTGAAATATATCGATATAATATTTAACTTAATACTTGAAAGATATCGATATACTATTTTGATCTCATACTTGAAATATATCGATATACTATTTTGATCTCATACTTGAAATATATCGATATACTATTTTGATCTTATACTTGAAATATATCGATATAATATTTAACTTAACACTTGAAAGATATCGATATAATATTTTGACCTCATACTTGAAATATATCGATATAATATTTAACTTAATACTTGAAATATATTGATATACTATTTTGATATACTTGAGTTGTGTCAATGTAATGTTTTGATCTCATACTTGAAATATATCGATATACTGTTTTGACATAATACTTGAACTCTATCGAGATAATATTTTGACCTCATACTTGAAATATATCGATATAATATTTTGACCTCATACTTGAAATATATCGATATACTATTTAGATCTCATACTTGAAATATATCGATATAATATTTAACTTAATACTTGAGGTATGTCGATATTCTGATCATTAAAGATCACGATTATTGATCGCATATTTTTTTTTTTCATATCGATATTTAGTAGTTCAATTCAGATTGTGATCGATATTTTTATTTGCATATCGATATTTAGCAGTTCAATTCAGATTGTGATCGATATTTTTATTTTTCATATCGATATTTAGTAGTTCAATTCAGATTGTGATCGATATTTTTATTTTCATATCGATATTTAGCAGTTCAATTCAGATTGTGATCGATATTTTTATTTTTCATATCGATAGTTAGTAGTTCAAGTCAGAGTGTGGTCGATATTTTATTTTTATATCGATATTTGATCATTCAATTCAGCTTGTGATCGATATTTTTTATTTTCATATCGATATTTAGCAGTTCAATTCAGATTGTGATCGATATTTTTATTTTTCATATCGATAGTTAGTAGTTCAAGTCAGAGTGTGGTCGATATTTTATTTTTATATCGATATTTGATCATTCAATTCAGATTGTGATCGATATTTTTATTTTTCATATCGATATTTAGTATTTTAATTCAGATTGTGATCGATATTTTTATTTTTCATATCGATAATTAGTATTTCAATTCGAAGGTGATCGATATTTTATTTATGTCGATGTTTGATCAATTGATTTAGATTGAGATCGATGTTTTTATGTCGCATTGTCATTAGTAGTTTGTTGTTAGATTGAGCTTGGGTGAGATATTGTGAGGAATAGGTTACATTTGAATTATTTTAGCTTTCTTTGGAAATAATTGTGAATAGTTTTACTTTCATTGGAAATAGGTTACATTTGAATTAATTTTAGCTTTCTTTGGAAATAATTGTGAATAGTTTTGCTTTCATTGGAAATAGGTTACATTTGAATTAATTTTGGCTTTCTTAGGAAATAATTGTGAATAGTTTTGCTTTCATTGGAAATAGGTTACATTTGAATTAATTTTGGCTTTCTTGAGCTTGGGTGAGATATTGTGAGGAATAGGTTACATTTGAATTAATTTTAGCTTTCTTTGGAAATAATTGTGAATAGTTTTGCTTTCATTGGAAATAGGTTACATTTGGATTAAGTTTAGCTTTCTTTGGAAATAATTGTGAATAGTTTTGCTTTCATTGGAAATAGAATTTTAGGGAGTAATTTTAACGTCGTCGGATATTTTTGAAATCGTAGTTGTTAACAAGAAATTTGAGTTGATTAACTTTGAGGGGAAACTTGATATTTTTGGGAATTAATTGACTTTTGAAATACTTTAAATTTGGTTGTGGGAACAATCATAAACTTGTTGAATAATACCGTTGAAGTGGTAAGGTTTGGGACTTATAATTACAGGAAAAGCGAGTGTTGGTTTTTCATTGTTTTGAGAAACTGATTAATACTTTACTTCGAATATAACTTGATTGGACCATTTATTAAGCACGGAACTTGAATGATTATGTTAATAGTTCGTTATTTGTAAATAAAGTTGAATTTTCAAATAAAAAATTCCTGGATATATTTATATTATTTATATTTTATATTTTTCATTATAAATAAAATTGATCTTCCATATTAAAGGTATTGAATACCTACAATATTTACAGTTTATATTTCGTTGTTTGTAAATAAAGATTCTTTTATAAATGAGTTTTGGATAATACTTGAAAGAGAGAGGTATCAAGAAAAGTCGTTGGTTGTATATTCTTTGGTTGAGGATCTGAAATAAAAAGACTAAATACCAGGAAAATAAGACAAATAAAAGTTTATTAATTAAAACAGGTTAAACGATAAAAAGGATAAAGCAACAAAAAGGTTTATTGATCAAAAACAGGTATCAAGAACCGATTGTAAGTAGTATTCAAGCATTGAAAGACAACCGATTTTTGTCTTACAGTACCACGCTTGGTACTGTCCTGTTGTTCTGTAAGCACAACGTAATACTTCGCTTAGATAGATTGACACTATACGATTATACAGTTATAGTCATACATTAATTGACTTAATTTACTTCTTCCTACTCTTTCACTGGAAGTTTTCTTTTTGTGGTGCGGTTGAGTTATAAGGGCCATAATCCGTTGGGTACCGCCGCACTACTACAGAAGAAAAGCTTGGTGCCGTGACCAGGATTTGAGGTGGTTATTGCGGAAAATAAGTAATAAAAAACCTGGTGAAAGAGGTGTGGAGGTGATAGTTAGAAAATTGAAAAGTTGGAAATAGAAAAGTAACCGAAGAATGGATAGACCAGAGAATTTGAGTCCAGTTGCAGAGGGACAAGAGAGTAATGGGCCAGAAGAAGAAGTAGAAATACAGGGGGCAGAAGGTGGATTCATTGAGTCTACTCCAGTAAATCAGAACACCTTGGAAAATGAAGGAAATCAGACACAAGTGAACCTAACGTTGGAACAGTTGGTACAAGTGAGAGATCCAAGTCCGATCAATTTTGTCCCAGAACCAGTAGGAGTTGCAGATCATTTACCCCTAGCACCAGAACATGAAATAGTATATAACTCCCCTACAACCAGGGCTTTGGTGCCACCACCGCTGAAATTCTCGTTGGACTCAGGATGGGATTTTGAGGAGTTCCTTAATGAATTTGAGGTATATTGTTCGTATACTTATTCTCGAGTACCAGAGACGTGGAGCAGAGTTTTAGGAAAATATCTGGAAGGTGATATACTAGAAGCTTTTGAGAATATAGAAGGAGGAAGAATTAAATATACTCAGCTGAAAAAAAAATTACGCAGTATTATAAAACAACTAGCCACTAGTACAGATGTCTTACTGACTAGGTTTTGGTCCACTAGTAGGAATAAAGAAGAATCTATTATAAACTATTCTATGAGGTTAGATCGGTTAGCCACGTTAGCAGGAATGGATAGTGCACAGGCACTATACGGACAAATGAAGAAATTAAAAATCATGGACAGTTTAAGTGAGGATGCTGCTGCAAAGGTAAAATTTTCCGCTTTGTCCGAGCCTGAAATGAGTGTGAATCGGGTTATTGAAGTGGCTCATAATGTGGAAAAATGTTTCCAAGTAAAAACAACCAAGGAACCAACAGGAAAAAGTAAGACCAGTAAAGTTATTGAAGAAAAGAGGAAGGAAATACAATCTACAGAAACAAGAGTGGAGACAACACGTAAGAGTCATTGTAATTTCTGTAAACGAGAAGGACATACGGAAGAGAAGTGTTATAAGAAAAATAATTGTTGTTTTTGCTGTGGCAAACGAGGACATCGTATACAGGACTGTAGATTTCGGCGAACACAAAATGAAAATCCTCAAGCAGATAGTAGACAAGCTAGTCCCGATACAAGTAATAACAGGCAAAGGACTGTGAGTAATCTAAGTTGTCCGTATTGTGGACAGGGCCATCTTATGAAAGATTGTGAGCAGTTTAGAGGAATAATGAGTGGAGCTAGACCGGCGGAAAACAAGTAACACCCTTGGATCAGCAAGGTATTGAGGGTGTTGAAAAGAAAAACCTTGCTGTGGCGAGTTGTGACAATAGATTATACGTATCTTTGGATACGGCACAAGGAACCATACGAGCTTTGATTGATACTGGCGCTGAAGTAAACCTTATGTCAGTGGATGTAGTGAAAAAATACGATTTAAAAATAATGAGTCCAGAGGGGTTGCAATTGGTGGGGGTTCATGGGGATTGTGAGCCGGCATATGGGGAGGTGTATTTTTCATTTAAATTGGGTGGTTATTTCGTAAAGAACGAACGATTTATCGTGAGCACTAAAACCAAGCATGATTTAATTTTGGGTATTGATTTTGTGAAAACACATTGCTTATGTATTGACTTAGAGGAAAATAAATTGACTTGTAAAGTTCAAGACCGGGAAATATATTTGTGTGATTTGAGTAGGAATAGAAATTGTATAAATAATGTAGAATTAAAGTTAAATAAGAACGCTACTATAAAGCCTGGACATGTACACAGAGTCGAACTAAGTTGGCCAGATAATGTAAAGGAACCATATTTGTATAGGACTGAAAGAACTAATAAGGATTTAACCGAGTTGGGATTGTTAGTATCTAACACAGTTAATCAGGGTTCACAAGCTTTTGTTAACATTCTTAATTTGGGAGATGAGGTTGTTCAACTTCGGTCTGGGATGGTAATGGCCAAAGCCATCGAACTTAGAGAAAGAGGAGGTGAGTTGTTGGAGGTGGAAGATGTGGTGGAACCTCCAAGAAGTGAAGTAGAAGAAGCCCAAGAAAAACCATTGAGTGAAAGATTTCAGATGGAACAAACGGATTTAAGTACAAAACAAAAGGAGTTAGTCATAGAAGTTCTAAAAACTTTTGGGGATGTAATCAGTAAGGATGATAATGATGTAGGGTTTACTGATAAGGTAGAACATAAGATTAAATTACTTGACGAAGCCCCAGTTAAGCAGAAGGTTCGACGATTTAATCCTAAAGTACAAGCTATGGTAGATGAGGAATTACAGTTGTTAGAAGATCAGGGTATCGTTCGAGCCTCTAAAAGTCCTTGGAGTAGTCCTGTCGTACCGGTCATAAAAAAGAATGGTAAAATACGCGTATGTATAGACTATAGAGTTCTGAATCAAAAAACAGTGAAGGACAGTTTTCCGTTACCTGTTGTGAATGATTACATCTATAGTTTAAAGGGTTCTCAATATTTTTCGCTGTTGGATATGACCAAGGGATACTATAACGTACCCGTGGAAGAGACCTCGAGGCCATTAACTGCCTTCTCCACAACGACTAAACATCTAGAGTTTGTGAGATTGCCTTTTGGTCTCAGCAACTCACCAGCGACATTTCAACGGTTAGTTAATTTAATGTTGCAAGATTTTGACTGGACGCAGGTTATAGCGTATCTTGATGATATTTTGGTGTTAGGTAGGGATTTCGAAGATCATTTGAATAATTTAACAAGAGTTTTGGGTAAATTACGAGAGTATCAGTTAAAAATAAAGCCGGAAAAGTGTAATATTTTTAGAAGGCAAATACGGTTTTTGGGACAGGAGATTAGTCCAGACGGGCTACTACCCGTTAAAGAATATGTAAGTGCTATCCAGCAGGCTGCAGTGCCAAGGACCATAAAACAGTTGCAAAGCTTTTTAGGGAGTGTTAACTACTATAGGCGGCATATACCTGATGCTGCGCGATTAATGAAGCCCCTATCACAATTAACGTCAGGAAAAAGTTTAAAGTGGACAATGGAATGTCAGGAGAGTTTTGAACAACTAAAGAAGGCATTGACTGAAGCTCCAATATTATCGTTCCCTGATTATGGAAGCCAACAACCTTTGGAGTTATTCGTGGATGCTTCGGGAACCGGCTCAGGAGCATGTTTAAAACAACAACAGGAGGGTATTTCGAAAGTGATAGCATATGCTTCCATGAGTTTCAGCGGGGCCCAGTTAAACTACAGCACATTAGAAAAGGAATTGGCCGCACTGAGATGGGGAATTAAGACATATAAGGTTTTCTTGCGTTGTCGGAAATTTATTATCTGGTCCGACCACCAACCATTAACATACTTACATAACATGGCAGGCGTTAATTCAAGAATCGCCAGAACTCTAACTGATTTAGCGGAATACGAGTTTGAGATTAGGTACATTCCGGGAAAATTTAACCATATTAGTGACTTTTTGTCACGTTGTGGTCCAAGGGAGGATTTGGTGGCAGAGGCCTCAGAAAAGGAAGACTATATTCCGGTGGGATATGAAGTGAAAGAAATTTCAGGAGGAGGAGACTCATTGTTTAAGGCAGTGGCTTTGTATCTGTTTGGGACAACGGAGCCACACAGGAATATGCGAGAACGATCTGTTCAACAAGTACAGAATGACCTCCGGCAATACGGACTAAGTGATAGTAAAAATCAACAGCAACAATTGAAGAGAATGAAAAATGAAGGGGCATTAGTGGCAGCAGAAGTGGTGGAAGCCTGTGCCAGAGAGTACAAAATTTCCATATGGATTTACCATAATAGAGATCTGAAGATACAATATAATACCCGTAGTGGACAAGATTTGCCTATTTGTCCATTAAGCTGCGTTCATGGCATCCATTTCAATTTGTTGATTCCAAAACAAGTGGAAGCCGAAATTGTTACAATGGACGCAGAGTCAGAAATTGTAAATGACTTGATTGACCTTAGAGAACATGGGGTAGAAATGGATTTGATTGATTTTACGACGGAAAGTGAGAAGTCGAGTGAAATTATACTATTCGAATTTAGTGGGGAAGCAGAAGAAGAAGAAGAAGAAGAGGAGCGGGTAGGATGCCGAGAAGAAGGGGAGTATATGGAAGGAAGTGGAAGTGAGAGCGAGGAAGAATCTAATACTTCAGATATTGTTGAACCAGAAATGAGTCAGATCGAGTTGCCACAGTTAGTAAGTCCTCTAAAGTATCTTTGTGATGAAAACAGATTACAGGAACAGATTAAAGACAGACAGAAGGAAGATAAACAATTAAGAAAATTATTAGAAATTATCGAACAAAACGGGACTAGAGAAGAAAAACTAGAACAATTGGGTCAAGACCCTATAATGCGACCATTTAAAAAATATTTATCAGAAATTGACAGTAGAATGGGATATTTAGTACGGAAAAATGGAACACAATTAATACCCCTTGTCAGTTATAGTGATTTGAATAATTTGTGTATAGAGGTACATAAGAGATATTTTCACATGGGTCGCGATAAACTATTACAGAAGATACATCAGTTGAGTTGGCACCCAAAAATTTATCAAGTTTGTAATACTATCACCAGGACATGTCTTAAATGTCAAGAAAATAAAGGAATTCCATCACGCCGAAGTAAAGAACCGACATGGAAGATACAAGCCAGAGGTCCTTTTGATATAGTAGCTCTTGATCTAATGGAACTACCAACCACGAATAAAGGAAACAAGTATATGCTGGTTGGTATTGACATGTATACGAAGTGGTTAGTAGCCGTAGCTGTTCCTAATAAGAAAGCCGAAACGATCTTAAATAGTTTTAAACAAATATTACCAACTTTTTTGAAAAGACCCAGAGAAGTTCAAACTGATAATGGGTCGGAGTTCCGAAATCAATTATTTGATGGATTTTTAGATAATAAACAAATACATCATCGATTCACCGCAGCTAACACACCTGCTACTAATGGGATCGTAGAGAGAGTCAATCGTACCATCTTAAATATGTTACGTATGATGGACGACGTAAAATTGTGGGATGAACAGTTAGGAGAGTTGGTCGCGGTTTATAATCATAGTTATCATCGTGAGTTAGGACAAACACCGGCTAGTTTATTCTTGGATAATGTGAGGAAGCAAGAACCAAAAGAAAACGTGTGGAAGAACAAAGACCCGAAGTACGAGCCATTTAAATTAGGAGATCTGGTATTAAAAAAGAACATATACAAAGGACATTCTGTGGAAAATAAGTTAGCCAAAAGATTTCATGGACCCTATCAGGTAATCCGAGTTTATAATAATGGTGTATTATACGATATACAACATAAATATCGGAGTACTTTGTTATATCGAATACATCAATCACACCTGAAGATATTTTATCCAAGCCCGGAAGAGCTACGAAATAAACCAGTAGAGCCAGAGAGTATGAGAGAAACTGAAGAAAATGATTTTGAAGGATTTGAGCCAGTAATTGTAGAAGAAAAAACCAGAGACTTCGAGGGGTTCGAGCCGGAAGAAACAAGGAATACTTTTGCCCTGAATTGGGAAAAAATTGAGAGGTTTTCAATTCCTACGATAAATGAAGAAAAGAAAACAAGAATGGACATAGGGATACAAGTGGAAGAAACATGGAGACAAAGGTTAGAATTTGAAGGTGAATCAGAAGAAATGTATGGGTCCAATAATACTGTATATTATGATACTGTGAATATCGAGTCTTGGATACAAGAAGAATTAGATAGGGACTAAAAAAGATTTTACGTAAAAAAAAAATAAAATAAATCAGTATATAAAAAGTGTTAGCATGGTTTGCCGTGGCAACCAGTAAATCATAGTTTGCTAAAGCAATTAGGGAGTTCAGTTAATGAATTGTTTTGTTGTTGTAAATTCTGGATAGGGTTTGCGTGGCAATCAGTAAATTAAAATTCTGCTAAGGCAATTGGAGGATTCAGTTAATAAAATTGTTGTGGTATTAAAATCAGAGTATGGTCCGCAGAGGCGACCAGAGAAAACACATTCTTGCTAAGGCCAGAAGGACTATATATTAACTTTTTTGTTTTGTTTCATTTCAGAATGAGTAGGAACAGGGAAGAACACTCCGGTACCAGGGTGCGGACATTGCAAAGACAAACCAACCAAGTTGGTCAACGGAGCCGAGAGGAGCGACCAAGAAGAGTGGAAACTTATTCTGAAAAACTGCTAATAGTGGGGGACAGTAGAGTAAGAGCCCTTGCAGAATATCATGAATATAACCCGTACAAGAACACCCAGTTTTGTTACATGAATGGATTAAAAACTATGGAGATCCTCAAATTAACGGATGCTCTCCTGGAACGAAATCTAGAGAAAGAAGATGATTTGATTCAATTGGTGATACTTTTGGGTTTGCAATGTGACCTGACTAAATTAAGATCTTTCAGAGGTACTAATAGCAAAATTATGGTCCCTAATGTTGAAATTGAAGTCGAGAAACTAGTTGTTACGGTGGGGAGACAGTTGAACCGATGGGAAATAAACTACCCTTTTTGTAAAGTCATCTTTACTGTGCCCTTCGTACCTGACTTTGATCGCTATAATTGTAGAAGACTAAGAACACCGATGATTAGAACACCAGGAACTTTACAATACACCAGCAGGACTAGTTTATGTTATTTGAGAGACTTTGTTGGGTTGTTAAATGAATTCTATGATCAATGGTCCGAGTACATGCGTCCTAAACCCCTTGCACTGGCAAGGATGGGGCAATATACTTGGGTCGAGAGCAAGAGAAACAAAAGACGTAGACCAGCCACTAATCCAAGAGAAACACAAGATCCATATCCAGGACAGACGACTGATGGCCTCCATATGAAAGAGAAAACCGTAAAGCATTTTTGGCGCTTGTTTAAGACCAGTATTAAACAATTTAAACGATATAATAAGAGAGGTTATCAGTGGGAGGAAAATCATCGAGAGATGGAACTCTGGGCTTTAAACATACCAGAACCAGAACGAGAGGAATTGACTGAATTGGAGGTGCAAAATATACAAGAAGAGCTACAAATGAGATTGGATCGACGTACCTGGAAAGAGATTAGGAGTGGCTGGGAGGAAAGAAATTTCTTGAGCGAACCGGAAGACATGGACCAATTGAAAATAAAGATGATCAATGTACAACAAGGGAGGACAACCACTATTGTAAAACAGGAACGGAAATTTGAGGACATTAAAATTGTACCTGACCCTGAAATTGATGATGATGATGGAGAACCTGAAGTGGACTATACTCGATCAAACCATAACTAAGTAACCAACGCCGAGCTCAAAAGAGGGAGGTGTAGTAGAGCCCTGCAGGTAAACAAGCAAAAGCTGGGCCTAACTCAGGTAAGCCATCAAAAGTTGTTTTTGTATAGGATAATAAAGTTTCACGATTCAATAATAAAGTTAGTAGAAGCATTCTTTGCATTGGATCTTTGGTCAACTAATTAGTATAAATAAGAAATCTGTATTTGTTATTATTAAACTCAGTCCTTATAAATAAGCAATCTTCAATTGCTAGTATTGCTACCATTGGGTAAAATAAATAGTAGATAGAGTTGAGAAATTTTTTATTATTATTATTATTATTATTATTATTATTATTATTATTATTATTATTATTATTATTATTATTATTATTATTATTATTATTATTATTATTATTATTATTATTATTATTATTATTATTCTTATGAAGAATAGGAGAAACGAGAGTGTGTACGTATGAAGGGTTGTTGATACGGAAAAAATTAAAGAACCAAATATTGGGTACGAAAAATTAGGGATAAGAAAGGTGAGAAAATGTGAAAAATGGATAAAAAACATGAATGTGTGAGTAAGAGAAAAGGGGAGATGAAAGAATTAAGGAAATAAAATGTTATAATGGTTTAAAATTTCTTTTTATAGACGATGTTACTCCGAAATGCCAAATATCCAAGGCAGACCATAGTATAAAAATTATACTGTGAATAGAAAAAATGGCAACACCATAATAAAAACTGACAGCGTGGTGATTACGTCACAAATCTGAGTCGACATGGTTCAGTACGCACGGATTGGAAGTCATTCTTTATTCTGATTCTGTATTGATAGGTCTAATCCAGTTACTTATTGTATTTTGTGGAAAGTTTTTATAGAGTTATTATTTATTATAGTAGAATTTTATAAATATAATATTGTTGGATAAACATTTTTGTTAAACAAATAATACCGAATTTGACTGTACGAGATTTTCCAAGGAAAAGGACAGGTAATATAATTTAATTAATAAGAGTGAATTAATATAATAAGATTGAGAAAGTGTTTGTTAACGAAGGAATTGAATTGTGTTGAATTCATTTTTCGGTGCTAGAGTTTAACCTAAATTTAGGTAAGATTTTAGAAGGGCCTGAAATCTGTTAATTAATTTAAATGAGTAGTAATAATTAGAAAGTTTTTAAATGTTCGTTATGAGATATTTCGATGTAGTATATTTAACCTAGCACTTGAGATATTTCGATATAGTATATTTAACCTAGCACTTGAGATATTTTGATATAGTATATTTAACCTAGCACTTGAGATTTCTCGATATAGTACCTAGCACCTAGCACTTGAGATTTCGGCATAGTGCATTTAGACATATATATTGAAAAAATTAAAGATATAATAATGGTCTTCACTTATTTATGAAATAAATAGATATAATCACAGAGATCGGCATTCTTGAACGGGATCTTTGTAATATTTTGACCTCATACTGAAATATATCGATATAACTATTTTGATCTCATACTGTGAAATATAGTCGATATACTATTTGCATCTCATACTTGAAATAGACGATATCACTATTTTGATCTTTAGACTGAACTCCTTTCGATTGAAATCTTTTTTTTAGACACTCGTAATCTAAACCGTATATAATATTTTGGTTATACTTGAAATGATATCGATATACTATTTGATTCTCAATCACTCTGAAAATATAATCGATGATACTAATTTATCTCATACTTGAATAATATATCCGATATACTATTTTGAATCTATAGACTTAAAATATCGAGTATAATATTATACTTAACACTTGAAAGATATCGATGTTAATATTTCGAACTCAATACTTGAAATAGATCGACTATACTATTTTGATCTCATTACTGGAATATATCGATATTACTGATTTTCGGATCTCATTACTTGAAAAATATCCGATATACTATTTGATCTTATTACTTGAAATATATCGACTATAATATATTTAAACTTAACCACTTGAAAGATATCGATATAGATATTTTGACCTCATAACTTGAAAGTATATCGATATACTATTTGATCTCATACGTTTGAATATTATCATATACTAATTTTGAATCTCATACTTGAAATATATCGATATACTATTTTGATCTTATACTTGAAATATATCGATATAATATTTAACTTAACACTTGAAAGATATCGATATAATATTTTGACCTCATACTTGAAATATATCGATATACTATTTTGCTCTCATACTTGAAATATATTGATATACTATTTTGATCTCATACTTGAAATATATCGATATAACATTTGACTTAATACTTGAGGTATGTCGATATTTGATCATTCAATTCAGATTGTGATCGATATTTTTTATTTTTCATATCGATATTTAGTAGTTCAATTCAGATTGTGATCGATATTTTTATTTGCATATCGATATTTAGCAGTTCAATTCAGATTGTGATCGATATTTTTATTTTCATATCGATATTTAGCAGTTCAATTCAGATTGTGATCGATATTTTTATTTTTCATATCGATAGTTAGTAGTTCAAGTCAGAGTGTGGTCGATATTTTATTTTTATATCGATATTTGATCATTCAATTCAGATTGTGATCGATATTTTTATTTTTCATATCGATATTTAGTATTTTAATTCAGATTGTGATCGATATTTTTATTTTTCATATCGATAATTAGTATTTCAATTCGAAGGTGATCGATATTTATGTCGATGTTTGATCAATTGATTTAGATTGAGATCGATGTTTTTATGTCGCATTGTCATTAGTAGTTTGTTGTTAGATTGAGCTTGGGTGAGATATTGTGAGGAATAGGTTACATTTGAATTAATTTTAGCTTTCTTTGGAAATAATTGTGAATAGTTTTGCTTTCATTGGAAATAGGTTACATTTGAATTAATTTTAGCTTTCTTTGGAAATAATTGTGAATAGTTTTGCTTTCATTGGAAATAGGTTACATTTGAATTAATTTTGGCTTTCTTAGGAAATAATTGTGAATAGTTTTGCTTTCATTGGAAATAGGTTACATTTGAATTAATTTTGGCTTTCTTAGGAAATAATTGTGAATAGTTTTGCTTTCATTGGAAATAGGTTACATTTGAATTAATTTTGGCTTTCTTAGGAAATAATTGTGAATAGTTTTGCTTTCATTGGAAATAGGTTACATTTGAATTAATTTTAGCTTTCTTTGGAAATAATTGTGAATAGTTTTGCTTTCATTGGAAATAGGTTACATTTGGATTAAGTTTAGCTTTCTTTGGAAATAATTGTGAATAGTTTTGCTTTCATTGGAAATAGAATTTTAGGGAGTAATTTTAACGTCGTCGGATATTTTTGAAATCGTAGTTGTTAACAAGAAATTTGAGTTGATTAACTTTGAGGGGAAACTTGATATTTTTGGGAATTAATTGACTTTTGAAATACTTTAAATTTGGTTGTGGGAACAATCATAAACTTGTTGAATAATACCGTTGAAGTGGTAAGGTTTGGGACTTATAATTACAGGAAAAGCGAGTGTTGGTTTTTCATTGTTTTGAGAAACTGATTAATACTTTACTTCGAATATAACTTGATTGGACCATTTATTAAGCACGGAACTTGAATGATTATGTTAATAGTTCGTTATTTGTAAATAAAGTTGAATTTTCAAATAAAAAATTCCTGGATATATTTATATTATTTATATTTTATATTTTTCATTATAAATAAAATTGATCTTCCATATTAAAGGTATTGAATACCTACAATATTTACAGTTTATATTTCGTTGTTTGTAAATAAAGATTCTTTTATAAATGAGTTTTGGATAATACTTGAAAGAGAGAGGTATCAAGAAAAGTCGTTGGTTGTATATTCTTTGGTTGAGGATCTGAAATAAAAAGACTAAATACCAGGAAAATAAGACAAATAAAAGTTTATTAATTAAAACAGGTTAAACGATAAAAAGGATAAAGCAACAAAAAGGTTTATTGATCAAAAACAGGTATCAAGAACCGATTGTAAGTAGTATTCAAGCATTGAAAGACAACCGATTTTTGTCTTACAGTACCACGCTTGGTACTGTCCTGTTGTTCTGTAAGCACAACGTAATACTTCGCTTAGATAGATTGACACTATACGATTATACAGTTATAGTCATACATTAATTGACTTAATTTACTTCTTCCTACTCTTTCACTGGAAGTTTTCTTTTTGTGGTGCGGTTGAGTTATAAGGGCCATAATCCGTTGGGTACCGCCGCACTACTACATAGGTAAAGCTCGGTATCGTGCCCAGAATTTAAGGTGGTTATTGCGGAAGGATAAGTAAACAGAAACCTCGACGCCCGACTAACGCTCGACTCCCCATCCCTGATATATATATATATATATATTATATATATTATATATATATATATATATATAATATAATACATATATATATATATATATATATATATATATATATATATATAATATAATATAATATATAGTATATATAATATATATTAGGGGTGTACCGGAACTGAAATTTTCGGTTCCAGCCGGAACTGGAATTAGCCGGAATCCTAAAAAAAATTCCGGCCAGATCTGGAATTTCTTGTGAACTTTCCTTTAACTATAAAGAAATGTAAAAAAAATAATTCTATATTAATTTTCATATAAAATCTTATATATTATATATATAAATATATATATATATATATATATTATATATTATTTCTATCAAGGAATGTACATAGATACAAACGACTTCTAGATATATCTTTGCATATATATATATATATATATATATATATATGCAACAAATTTGATTTTTTAATAATTGTTATTAAAAATAATATTGTATAATTGATGTGAATACTTCGTAATAATTACGAATATATGGTGCGAAACGCCATAATTGTAAAGTTGCTAACGGTTGGCAAATTGCCCCTCAAAACATTACTCATGTCAATGTTTTTGTTGTTATTATTTCTAGCCCGCCAATTGGAAGTAGATAAAAAACAATCGTTTGCGCACGACGCCTTTATAAACGCTCTATAAACTTTGTAAATAATTTAATAACTAAATAAAAACTGATACGAAATATCTTTCAATTAATGCACTTTGACATAAAATAAGAAGGAAATATATAAAAATTAAAGTTTAAGTGAAAGAAAAATCTTACATTTTTCGTTGGGAAGCTTTGACCTAGAATAAGATCCTTCCATATATATATATAATAGAATTTAATATATATATATATATATATATATATAATATTATATATATAATATTATATATATGTTAATATGATATATATCATATATATATATATATATATATATATATATATATATATATATATATATATATATATATATATATATATATATTATTTTAAAAAGTATTTGATTCAAGATTTTATTCATTGATTGATTACAGATTTGTCATAATAATAACCTCACAAAATTGTTTTAAAATGCCATCATTCGTAAAAGATATTTTTATTATTAATAATGTTACAAAATCTTTAATAGAGTGTAAAATATACTACAAAGAAATAAAACTAGGTAGTTCAACAAAAACATTTAAATACAACGCCACTTCATAAACATAAGGAAAATCATCACCGAAGAGAATATCTGGAAGTCAAAAAATGTGGATTAGTAAAGGAGCAATCCTGTATTTTCTAAACACTGGACACCCCAAGAAATAGCTAAAGACGAAAGCCGTGAAACAAGGGAGTTTTGAGGAAAATTTCTTTCCCACAAAAATTTACCATATCAATGACCCCAAATCACAGGCAATTCTTCAGAAAATAATAAATTATATTGCAATGAGTAATCAACTATTTACAATCACTGATGAGCAGGGAGATTCATAGAACTTGTTGCCATCTTCAACCAAAATATTGTATTCCTAGTAGAAAATATTTTTTTTGTCACAACTTCATACCAGTAATGAATCAGCATTATTCGAGAAAGCTATCTAAGCGCTGATCAGATATCATTACAAGATACAGATTATGGATCGCTAAATATCCAAATATATTATATATATATATATATAATATATATTATATATTATATATAATATATATATATATATATAAAATATATATATATTACTATATATTATATATAATATATATATATATATATATATTGCAATGGAATACATAGTCCAATTTTTCAAACTGGCTCGTAAGCCAGTGAGTAGTTAAAGAAAAAATGACTCGTTTGAATATTTAGCTATCCATATATCTGTAGTAAATGATATCTGATCAGCCTTAGATAGCTTCTCGAATAATGCTGATCTCAATTTACTGTATGAAGTTGGTGACAAAAAAATATTTTCTACTAGGAATAAGATATTTTGGTTGAAGATGGGCAACAAGTTCTATGAATCTCCCTGCTCATCAGTGATTGTAAATAGTTGATTACTCATTGCAATATAATTTATTATTTTCTGAAGAATTGCCTGTGATTTGGGGTCATTGATATGGTAAATTTCTTGTGGGAAAGAAAATTTTTCCTCAAAAACTCCTTGTTTCACAGGCTTCTCGTCTTTAGCTATTTTGGGGAGGAGGTGTCCAGTTCTAGAAAATACAGATCTCCCTTTTACTATCCAAATTTTTGACTTCCAGATATTCTCTTCGGTGATGATTTTCCTTATGTTTATGAAGTGGCGTTGTATTTAAATGTTTTTATTGAACTACCTAGTTTTATTTCTTTGTAGCATATTTTACACTCTATTAAAGATTTTGTAACATTATTAATAATAAAAATATCTTTTACGAATGATGGCATTTTAAAACAATATATATATATATATTTTAAGGATTACTGAAAACAAAACCTAAAAAATAAATAAATGATTTTATTCTAAATTGTTATTTTAAATTGTAAAATTGCAATTACTTAATTGGGAAAACAGCTGAAACTCATTAGCCGAAGGATTTGTATATCTTGGCAGGAGCAACCGGAAATAAGGGAACTCATAGATAGTCCTCACAATAGAAAGAACAATTGTTCCACCAAATTCTGTATGGAGTAATAAAAAATACCAGTCTTAATTAATTTACACCTTGTTAAAAGTTTTTTTTGCACACCTGATTATCAGAAAGTAAACTTACCATTTTTTGTTTACTGATGAAGACTAATACCGAGTCGAAAGACAATACAACTTTTTCTTGAAAGAAAATTTATTCCTTCAACCAGGGTCTCGTATTAGTATTCCCGACCTCTGGCGTACAAATATTTAGTAGATTTTAAAGTCATAAAACCTGCCCTTTTAACTTGCTTAGGTTCCTTTTAAACTGCTCCAAGTACTGGAATTTACTTAAAATTTGCTTCGAACAAGAAGATATGGAAAAAAGACCGAAGGATATTTTGCAGGTTGTGGAAGTTTGTTAAATAAACTATAAACTTATGTTTATATATACATTAAAGGTTTAAATATGAAACCCTTAAATTTGAAACCTTGATACCGATACCTTAATATGAAACCTGGATACCGATACCTTGATACCGATACCTTGATACGAAATCTTGATACCGATACCTTGATACCTTTTTATTGTTTAAAGATTATTAAACATACGTTCAATAAATATACAATAAATACTGGTTCAAATAAAAAGCCTTTAAAGGTGAAACCTTGATACCGACACCTTTAATATGAAACCTAGATACCGATACGTTTAATATGAAACCTAGATACCGATACCTTTAATATGAAACTTGTCAGAAAAAAATGATCACATAATTCTTAGCTTTTTAAGAATATATACAATTTTCACTTTTCACAGAAAAAAGATTGTTTAGTTTTGATAAACGACTCGATCACCAGAAAAAGAGTAGAGAAAAAAAACAAACTTCGGATTCAACACAGAGTTAGCTTTTTACTTGGTTATAATTATTTATGAATATTACACCTCTCAGGGGGCGGGATGCCTCCAACTATCTAGTGGAGGCATTAAAAGAAAGAACAAATAAGTAAAAAAGACATTTAGAATATTCTCCTTATGCCAAGACAATTGGCTGGAGGGATTTTAACTTTTTATTCCGAATCAGATTCAGAAGAGTCACTTTCTTGAAGACGTGCTCTTGCTGCTACAGCTGCTTTTCGACTAGGTCTTGAAGGCTTAGCTGTTAAGATCGACGTTGGGCTAGAAGATGTCGTACAGGTAGATTGAACTGATGATGGAGGGTTCGTTGTTTGAGAGTTCCCGCTATGAGTTAAGGACAGCTCCAGAGGATATAAGTGCTTTATCGAATGATGATTTACTTGTCCTCCTGGAGATTTGACGAAAACTGATCTAACCTTTCCATCATCTCCATGTACTAATTGAGTGACGATGCCCAGCTGCCAAAAAGGGCGCTCTTTGACAGGACTACGTACGATAACTACATCGTCTACTTTGACCAAGTTATTCCATCCGGTCTGGTAAAGATTTCTACCTATCTCGCGGAGACTTAGCAGATATTCTTCATACCATCTGGTCCGAAATTCTTCAAAAGTGTCTGAGGATGATCGAAGAGATTTGATCAAAGCATTTCTAGTAGGTGTTTTAAATGGTTGAGCAACGTTCTCATTTCTCCACACCATGCTTGTTTTTGAATGAGGCTTCAAAAAACAATTAGACGTGAGAGGAATTACATCCTGAGAACTTGACGTGTAGGTAAGAGGTCTCGAGTTTATGGCATCCGAAATTTCCGCAAGAATTGTTAAGAATTGAAAATATTCAATGGAGGATCGTCCGATGGTTTTCACGAGACAATCATTTACCACTCTCAAGAGTCTCTCCCATAGGCCACCGGTCCAGGGACTGTATAAAGGGATTCTTTGATGTATGATGTGATTTTTACGGAGGAACTCCTGCCCATTTTCCGAGATGACAAATGATTCAAATGATTCGACTCCCTGAAAAGATTTTGCATTGTCGCTATACACTACGTCCGGTACTCCAAAGCGACTGACGAAACGCTTGAATGATTGGACGAATGACTCAGACGACATATCTGCTATCAAATCCAAATATACAGCACGCACATTTAAGCATGTGTATATGATGATGAACATTTTTTGGGCCTGAGGAGAGCCTTTCACCTTCACCCACCAATGCTTGGTGAAGTCCACTCCTACATGTTGGAAAGGGCGGAATAGTTCCACTTGAGCCCTCGTAAAGTTGGTAAAGCGAGGATATTTAAATGCAAAGTTGTTGTACCTCTTGCATATGATACAGTCAGTAAGAACCCTCTTGATGGTAGCTCTGGCTGCGGTGATCCAAAAACCTCTAAGACGGATGTTTGTCAAAGTGGCTTGAATCCCCAAATGCTTACACATATACTCTTTTTCTGAAAAAGAGATGAAATGATTAACTAAATCAAGAGGATGGGGTTTAGCACATCAAAATCCTAGTAGTTGGATCGAGCAAGTCTTCCCTTGCTTCTTATAAGATGTTGATCATCAAGAAACAAGTTCAGATGATTGACCAGATCAGGTGGTGGTTCGGTCAACGAAGGATTAGCTCTTGCTCTTCTTAGAAAAGCAAGTTCTTTAGGGAAGGACTCTTCCTGCATTCCTCCTTAAGCAATACAATCGTGCCATTGATTCACAATCAATGTTTATTTTTCGTGTGATTGCTGAAAACTTAAAAAGGAGAGAGCATACTCTTAATAGAGCGTGAAGATTGGAGAACTTTTCAAACTTGATCACAGGTGGTGGTACAGCTTGATTTGTAGTCAAAAGCACAAGAGAAGGATTGCTTGTGCTATTTTTCCACTCTGTTTCAGGCAAATAAATTGGGGCCGATGACAACCATTCAGGACCTTGTTTCCAAAATGAAAGGGATTTCCCAAATTCAGCAGTTGTCAGACCTCTGGTGAGGAGATCTGCAGGATTTTCTTCAGATCTTACGAAATGAAATTTGGGAATCAATTGCTGATTTTCTCTAAGAGAAAATATCATTTTTTGAATGTCCTGAATCCTATTTTTGACGAAAACGCTCTTGTTCTTTTTTCCTCCTTTAAGAATCCACTGCAAAGTAATTTGCGAATCAGAAAAGATGTTTAAAGTATTGAATTTTGAGTTAGGAAAGCCATCAAGGACCTGAGGCTAGAAACACCGACAAAAGCTCTAAGCATGGTAAAGTCTTTCCTTTTAAGGGGGAAACTTTTCCCTTAGACCAGAGAATGCTTGGTTCTTTGGCTGAAGAGGAAACATAGACCACAAAGCCATAGCAGGTAGAGCTGGCATCACAGAAGATGTGAAGAGACAGGTCGGAACTTTCTGTCTCGAAGCAGGACCTATCGAAAGAGATATCCTTCAATAAGTTTAAGTCAGAACTCAGCTTCCCCCATGAGGTCCTCAACTCCTCGTCAATTTCGTCATCCCACCCCATCTCTTGTTCCCATGTTTTCCGCATGAGAAGTCGGCCTCTGATGGTAACAGGGAAAATGGGTCAAAGACCTTGGCAATTTGAGAGAGAAGCTGACGTTTTGTTTTGGTTGTTAAAGAAATATCAAAGTCACTCAGTCTGATAGAGTCTGAAGCAGTATCGAAAAGATATCCCAGAACCCTTTCTTCCGGATTTTGGTGTGATGATTGTTTTCCCTCAGACTCTAGGAGTGTTCTAAGTTCAGGACTATTTGTGCTCCAAGAGCACAAATCAAAACCACCCTCGCTCATGCGAGTTGTAGTCTGATAAAATATGTCTGTTACAGTGTTGATCGAAGAATGAGAGAAGATAAAGTTGTCCATATAAAAATTGTGCTCCAGTAATGAAGAACAAAGATCAGGTGGATACTTTTTCGCGTGGTGTCGTATAACAGCACCGAGTATATAGGGGCTGACTGCCAGACCAAAAATTACGGATGTATATCGAAAGGTGTTCAGAACACCATTTTCTTCCCAGAAGAAGCAGAACCTATTACGATCCTCCTTCTTCAGTCTAATTTGTAAAAAAGCCTTCGATATATCTGCCAGCACTACATACTTATTGGTTCTAAATTGTAAAAGCAGTCTAAACAAAGAAGCCATCAGATCTAAACCGGGGTAGCAAGCCTGGTTAAGAGATGGACTATTCCCAACCCGAAGGCTGCAGTTGAAGACCGGCCTCACTTTGGTTGTCACCTGCTCGGCAGTCTTCACTACAGGGCGATGGGGTATCCATATGTGCTTATGAAAGTCCCTCGGAGACACCTGTATACGCTCGATGATTCCATCGGCCAGATACTGACGAAAAATGTCCCCATAAGTAGACTCGAGGTTTTGTCTTTGAAGACTTTGCTTTACTCGATGAAGAGCTGCAAGGGCCACTTGGTGGTTTGATGGTACCTCTTTTAGCACATCTTCGTACCACGGAATTTCAACATGATACCTTCCCTCCTCGAATCCTATGCTCTCATGAAATTTGCGATTGAAAATGGTGTCAATGGAGCCTTGGTCGGCTTCCTCGTTGATGCCAATAGATTCCAGTTTGTATAGGTTTTCGAGACCCACGTCCAGGTCCATGTTAGGGTGTGTGTGAAGAAGAGGATCGAAGTAGGAAGGAGATGGATCTATAATAGAGTTGACGACTGTTTCGGGAATTTTATTTATAGACTGACAGAGAGAGGAGGTCAACTTTGATTGTCATGAAGACTCTTCCTCCTTTTGTTCATGAAAGGAATTAAGTTTGAAAAGGTCGTGTCAATTTGAGAAGGTGTCAAAAAACTCTTGACAGGGCCGAAGGGTATGAAACCATGGCAGGACTCAATAGCACTTCCTCTCAAACAGTTGACAACTTTGAAATGTTTCATCAGGTATAATGAATCTATTCCCAGTAGACACTCCACATTTTCTACACTATCTTCATGGCGGCCTTTATAGTAGAAACGATCCGCAATCTTATATCCATTGCGCCTGATGTTATATTCGGCTCCCATTAATCCCCTTACCTCAAATCCGATGTTAAGACCAGGATCTATGAGCATGGGAACTTTGAAAAAAAGAGTCACAACAGAGATTCAGATCCAAGTCTATGGAATGCATTGTTCTGGATTGTTCTCCTAAAAACGTTTTAATTGTTTTAGTGCTACTTGGAAGAGAAGACAAATCCACTCCTAACTTCTCTAGGACTCCATTATGACAGTAGCTCCTCTGGGAACCAAAATCAAGAAGACAGCATACCGCTACAATTTTATTTCCCTTTTTTACCTTAAGGGAAACAGTAGGAAGAATGTTGCCCGATGGAGTG
>JABUQX010029181.1:0-2500 GCA_015478945.1 Trachelipus rathkii
TATATGGTTGATTGCGTGGTAAGCTTCTAAAGGAAATCAGAAGCGAAGCGTTTGTAAGAATAAATGGAGTTGAAAGTGATTGGTTTAATATTAATAGCGGAGTAAGTCGGGGGGGGGGGTTGTTATGTCTCTTTGGTTATTCAATTTGTATATGAATTTGGTTATGAAAGAATTAGAGGTGAGGTGGCAGGGGAGGGTGTGTTAGGAATGATGGAGAATGGAAGAAAGTGGTAGGTGCCCTACCTATTATATGCGAATGATTTTTGGTTTTCTGTGACGAATCTGAAGAGAGTTGAGAGGATTTGGTAGAGAGATTTGGCAGGGTGTGTAAAAGGAGATGTTTGAAAGTAAACGTAGATAAGAGTAAGGTTATGGTTGTGAATAAATACAATCCTCGGTGTGAGGTTATGTTAGATGGTAAGCAGCTGGAACAAATGTCTGAGTTTAAATATTTGGATATATGTTGGATGAGAGAGGAACGGATGATGCAGGTGTAGTAGGAAAGTGTGAATGGCGACAGTAAGGGGCTGGTGCAATTAAATCCTTGTGATTGTAAAAGGACTAAGTTCTTTGAGTGCGCTAGGGTTTTACATGAGTATGTTGTTACCTGTTTTAATGCATAGTAGTTGAAACTATGGTCGTGAAATAAAAAGGCCGATATAGATCTAAAGTACAATGTGTTCAGATGAACAATCTGTTAGGTGTTAGAAGAATTGATAAAATAAGGAATGAACGCATTAGGGAGTTGTGTGGTGTGAATAAAGGAGTAAATGAGAGAATAAATGAAAGTACATTGAGATGGTGTGGTCATGTGGAAGGGATGGATGAAAGTCGGTTGGTTAAGCTGATGTATAGCGGTAAGTGTGTGGAAATCGACCGGCTAGGAGACCTAAGAAAAAGTGGATTGAGTCAGTAAAGGAATGCCTGGAGGAGAGGAATGCGAGTTTGGCAGAGGCGAGAAGAAAGGTGCATAATAGGACGTGAATGGGCTGGGTTTTCTGAGGTGTTTATTGGTGTGCCCACCTGGGTTAAGGATGGAACAGTTATTGACGAAATGCCATAGTGAGGGTCCGTCGCAGTCCCGTGAAGTTCTAGGGTGGATTTTTCTGACTAAGGCGAGTTCTTACTAAAGGGTATAAAGGAGCGGTAAGGCTGGGTTTTCTTTTCGACTTGCGTCATATCCTTCTACTACTTTTCTGTTTCCGGTGCATGTATAGCATTTTACCCCCAGTCTTGGGGAAAGAAGATGGGTGATGGCGTATGATATATATATATATATATATATATATATATAATATATATATATATATATATATATATATATATATATATATATATATATATATATAATATATTATATATATATATATAATATATATATTATTATATATATATATATAGAGAGGAGCAGAGAGAGAGAGAGAGAGAGAGAGCCCAAGTAGCAAAAAGTTACTGGAGCCGCCGCTGATATTATATATATATATATATATATTATAATATAATATATATTAATATATATATATATAGTATTATATATATATATATATATATATATATAATAATTATATATATATATTATATATATATATATATAAGTATATATATATATATATAATATATATATATATATATATATTTATATATATACCTCCACTTCTCTCCACCTTCTTCTTGGCCTCCCCCTCTGTCTTCTGCCTCCTGGCCTCCAGTCGCAAGATCTCCTCACCACCCTTACCTCCCTCATCCTCTCCAGATGTCCCAGACACCTCAGTTGGCCCTTTTCTATCTTATTTTTCATCGCACATACCTCTGCTCTCTCTGTCTCTTATATATATGTTCATTCCTCACTCTATCTTTTCAGATCTTCCCAGCATTACCCTCAAGGGCCTCATCTCCGCTGCCCGTATTCTGCTTCTTGTAACTATGTTTGTTGTCCAAGTCCAACTCTCACCATTCATCAATATGGGAGTTACAATATTTTTGAAAATTACTTTTTTTCGCTTGTAGAGACACATTCTGATCCTTCAGCAAAGGATATAAAACGTTCACACTTCTTTCGTATTTACTTATCCTTTCGGCGATATCTTCCACTACTCCTCCCCTATTTCCGAACACACTTTCTAAATACTTAAAACTTTCTACCTCTTTTATGTCACTTCCATCCACCTTGATATTTAAACCTTTTCTATCTCTCTCTATTTACTGTCATAACCTCCGAGTCTTCTCTTTATTTATTTTCAGGCCACCATACTCGAAACACTTATTCCACCTTTCAAGTCCCTCTTCCATATGATAGGATTCACGCTCTAAAAAGTGATTTCGTCAGCTTATGCCAAAATACCCCATTCTTATTCATTCCTGCTTTAAAATTACTTATAACCTTATCTAAGTAGTACGCAATAAACAACAGGTTCGATTACACACTAACCTGCTTCACCCCCGTCCTCACCTGAAGCCACTTCTCAATGCAATGTCCCTTCCTCACCTTGCATGTAAACAC
>JABUQX010029181.1:7500-15000 GCA_015478945.1 Trachelipus rathkii
TGTTGAAATGCAACACCACCCCAATCTACAGGGAGGATCAGTAGAGTTTAGTTCTTAGATGTTCATAAGCCTGCAAAAATGCTGAAAAACAGCACATTTGTGATCGTTAATATTCTCTTCACAGCACAGTTCCAGCCTCCTAAGACATGGCGCATTATTATTTTGGTAATCTGGATGATGGGATCATTATTAGGTTGTCAAAGTTTCCTTACAGTCTTTAATATGACAAACCATCCATACACTGATTTGTAAGTAACAGGTGACCAATAAAGTAACAGTTAAATAATTATCGTGCCACGGAATAACTCTAAGGATTATTATAGTTGAGATTATCAAAATAACTTCACCCTTGATCTCATATTGTTGCAGTGACTGCAGGCAAAGTAGGATACGTCCAACTAGGAATAAATGCCCTATCTGACGACAAAATTTTTTCTTTTAAAAGACAATGTTTGTTCAATCTGAATGTTTATTGCAAATGGTCTAAGGTGAAATGGGTTTACTGTAGGGTGTTGCTATTGTAACTCGTGTATTCCAGGATACTAAGAGTCAGTTTTCCGAAAATTTCACCTAATTTACCAGTGTTGCAATCAACTAGCTAACTGAGCTGCACTGACTGATTTATGGGGGACAATTCATCTTCTTTCACTACCGATGCTGACCAAACATTTAATATTTCTTTTTGTCTCTCACTAACAGGTGAAAGATTATATCTTCAATATGAAAATGAAAAATTAAAAGTAGAAGTAATTTTTTAAATGAATTATAGCCATCATCCTTCATTTAGAATTAAAGCAAAGTTATTAGATGCTAAAAAAATTCATATTTCCTGCAATAATGTTCACAAAAGCCTATGGAGAATATCGTGAATTAAATTCTAATTTATAACCATAATTGAAGATTTTGTTGATGGTTGAGATAAATTAAGCTGCTAGTTAAGACGAGGTACTGTGCACTTATTCAGGTTTTGTGGCAAAACTGAAAATACGAGTTGCAAATACGAGTAGATCGTAAATACCAATGTAACTGTATAAAAAAAAAAATACGGAACAGATGGCCAGCACTAATGTAGCAAACTAAATTTTCTGAAATTTCATTAACTAAAGTCTTTTTTTTAAAATAAAAAGCACGTTGTCCGTTATATATATATATATATATATATATATATATATATATATATATATATATATATATATATATATATATATATATATATATATATATATAATATATATATATATTTTAAAATATATATAATATAATACACATTATATTATATATATATTATATATATATATATATATATATATATATATATATATATATCACTTAAAGGATAAATTTATTGACATTTATAACTATTTTATTAAGAAGAATTTAATAAAAAAGAAAATGATAATTTTTTTTTTTTTTTTTTAAATCGAGTTTTATTTGTTAAAGTACATAAGTGTGACTCTCGTTTCCTCTGTATTGATTTTAATATGCGGGATTGTTTATTATATTTAATTAAATTATCTTATTCTGATTAAAAAAAATTTGATATAACTTTAATGCCAGATATAATAAAGTTTGATCGACGTAACTCGTAAGAAAAGTATGTTTTTTGTATATCTGGCAGAAGTATCTGCAGTTCGCACTCCTTCATTGCGGCACCGTGGCAGTATATGATATATGATGTGTAACATTGTTATATAAATTCCATGTGGAGAGATTAACTATTATGATTTATTGTTTCTTTTCAATCATTTTCTATACTGATGGAATTTTTTGTTTTTCTGTTTTCCCAGTGATTATAATCTTTCATACGAGATCTCAATATGAGCTAGATTTAACATTGTTTTTAAAACTTCATCAGTATAGGTTTCAAATACGTTTTAAAGCACCAACTTTGTTAGGTTTTGCCAATAAATGGTGGCACCGTTAAAAGAAATATATTTCCAAGTTTTCGAATTCTTAAATTCATAAAATAGGAGTATCTTACTTTTAAATTCCCAGGAATTTTCGATTGTCGATATTTAAGATATCGATATTTGATTTTTTGAGTGATATCTTCCCTTTAATCGTATCGATTCTTCGAAAAATTTTCTCTTTATCTTTTAATCAAATTTACCAATGTTGCTTTTTAATTCTGTTTTTGGTCTATTTGTTTGATTTATATATTTTTACCATAATATAATATTATATTGTTTCTACTAACCTGTCTGTTAATATATTCATCTGTGTAGTGTATTTGAATATATATATATATATATTATATATATATATATATATATATAATATATATAGTATATTATATATTATATATATATATATAATATATATATATATATATATATAATATTATATATATATAAATATATATATGTGTGTGTGTGTGTGTGTGTGTGTGTGTGTGTGTGTGTGTGTGGTGTGTGTAGGTGTAGGGGTGTGTGTGTATGTGTGCGTGCTGTATATTAATTTTCAATATCTCTGCAGTCTTCATTGGAAAAGGGGTTTAAATCCCAGCTGCACTACGCCATGCATAATAAAACATTATTGTACAAGAATTGGGAATCAGAAACACAACATAAAACAATGTAATTATAGAAGTTAGACAGCAAAAAATGATTTATTCTGAAGGTAGGACGAAAAATAATAATAAAAAAGTTATTATTTTGAAACCTTCCTTATGGGAACAAAAGTTACGTAAATTGAATCTTGATTTTTTTGTTTTTTAATCAAATTTCATATGTTCTATTCTGTTGGCAGATGTTATTTATTATAAACATATTTCTGATAACTTCGGTATGCAATTTCATTTTCCATAGGATAATACACATCTATGAAATAATATTAAATTTTATACTTTGTTTAAAAGGAAATTTTCGTCTTGAAACAGATATTAATTGTAGTTTTGTTACTATTCAAAAATAATTCTTCCTTTAGAAAATTTATTAAGGTTCCTAGTAATTTTGTAAATTATTTCATTTATAAATGTGTTCAGGAAGTAATGTAACCAGTTTTTTTTATGTATCAGATAATAGATATTAGAAATCGCACCTTCGGGAATATTAGTGAGGAATGTCCGTAATAATGTAATCCAGTGGGGCTCATTGGTCGATGATCCTTCAAGGGTTACTCTCCCATGTATTGAACAGCAAAAATTTCCTCCACATAATGGGCATATGGCTGGGGATCATGTAGCCCTGGGAACACCGTCCCTGTCTACGTACGTACCCCTTCCACCCCTCCCCCTTGTGATGAACGATTAAGTGTATTGAAATGTTGAAATGTGCTTTTTACGAAGTTATTTCTTGGCTTGGAATTCAGATGCCTACATAATATTTACTACCGATATGACTGCGTTAATATAGGATAATTAGCTAATAATAATATGCTCAAGATTGCATATCCAAACTACTGAAATAGATTATTAAAATTGTGCTTATATTTGAATTCTATTTTGAAATTTGTTTTATATTTCCCGGTTAGTTTTAACTCCTTAAAAAAAAATTAGTTTTATTCATAACTAATCGCTAGCTAATCATTTATTAAAAGTGATAATCAACTTTCCCCTCTTAGTTAAAAATTTTATCAATTAGCCTGTACGTGTTTTTAGTATAATTAGGTTTTTCCTTACAATTGCAATAAATACCGCACACTAAAATTGGAAAAACATATGAAAATATAAATTAGTTTCCTCTTAGTTTTCCTTTTTATATTTTAAAGAAAATAATACTAATAAGGGTAACTATAATAAAATATTAAATCATTTTTGTCAAATTTTAAATTTAATTAAGTATTCTTTTTAAATTAGTGAATTTCTTAAATATTAGTTAAAAAATAAATTAATATCTTTATAATTAAAATATTTAACAATCTTCGGTATTTATTTCAAAGGGAATTTGTTGATTTTTCTTCTAATGGTGAACAATGAGAATGATGACAAAATAGAACACTAGACAATAGTATTCAAATGCAAATACACTTTGAAGGCCGTGCATGCTTCAGAGACGATTCTTTTTTTTCGAATCCAATTCAGGTTCTGACTCCGGCTCCGGCTCCAGCTTCGGCTCCGGCTCTATCTTTTAAAATTGACTGCTCCGACTCTTGCTCGATCTATACCTTTTCATGTTCAATAAAAATTACAAATTGAAAGATGTTTTATAGGAATTTTTTTTCTCTCCGGCTCCGACAAAAAACTTTTTTCTCCGATCATAGCTTCGTACAAAAATTTGCCTCTTTACTGCGACGACTAGCTTAGCAACCATGCTTATAGAGTGGCAAAAAGATAATATGCCATGCATGGATACAATTGTGAACTCTGAAACATTTTCGAGGAGGATTACAATAGAATTGACAAGTCATATCTCAAGAAGGAAAGGCAACAGATTGACCTCGAGATTAGTCAAGTGGACCTCAAGGGGATACAAGCTAAGCAATGGTTATCAAAGGACCCAAAAGAAAAGCGACCTTTGCAGATTCGAACCAACCTTTTCAAAAATAGCATCCCATTTCTTCATGAGTAATTAAACTCACAGATTACTTATTGCTTTTGTACAAAATAAATAATAAAAATTTCTGCCATTCACTTTGAAAGATGATTTCGACTAATTTTGATGTGTTGAGTCCAGATCTATGCTCAGATTCGCCTTATATATCACACCTAGATTTTCCTCAATTATTCATTAAATTCTTTAATTCAAGGATATAAGTCCTACAGTGTAGCTTCTGTATAAATCTTTCTGCTTATTTTAAGGTTTACATGTGTAAATGTTCTTCTATTACTTTGTTTTTTTTTTCTATTTAAATACTAAATACACATGGAAGAGAGACGAAAATGGCTTTCACTAATATTACTTTTCCTTTGGTTTTTCAACATACTATTTAATCTATGTATTAGTACTGTGTTGATATATATATATTATATATATTATATATATATATATATATATATATCATAATATATATATATATATATATATATATATATATATATATATATATATATATATATAATATATATATATACATGTACCGCACAGAAAAATTGAAAAAATAAAAAATATATAAATTAGTTTCCTCTTTAAATTTTGTTTTTATATTTTAAAGAAAATAGCAGATAAGGATAACTATAGTAAAATATAAGATCATTTTGTGAAATTTTAAATTCAAGTATATTCCTTAAATTAGTAAATTTTTTAAATATTAGTTAAGAAATGAATAAATATCATTTTAATTAGATTATTCAATTTAATCTTCAGTGCTTATTTCAAATGGAATTTGTTGATTTTTCTTTTAATGGGGGAACAATGTGAATAAATATATAATAGAACACTTTAGACATTAGTGTTCAAACGTACAAATACAGTACTTTGGAGGCAGTGATTTAGAGGCGATTTTTTTTCGGATCCAATTCAGGGTCTGGCTCCGGCTCCGGCTCCGGCTCCGGCTCCGGCTCCGGCTTCGGCTTCGGTTCAAACATTTTAAAATTGCCTAGCTGCTCCGACTCTTCCTCTTTAGTCTTTTCCATATCATTTTCATTAACAATTACAAATATGAAAATGTTTTATAGGAACTTTTTTTATCTCCGGCTACAACCAAAAACTTTTTTCTCCGATCCTAGCTCCGTACAAAAATTTGACTTTTTACTGCAACGACTAGCTTAGCAACCATGCTTAGAGGGCCAAAAAGATAATATGCCATGGATATAATTGTGAACTCGGAAACATTTTCGAGGAGGATTACAATAGAATTGACAAGTCACATCTCAAGAAGGAAAGACAACAGATTGACTTAGAGATTAGTCAAGTGGACCTCAAGGGGATACAAGCTAAGCAATGGTTATCAAAGAACCCAAAAGATAAACGAAATTTGCAGATTCGAACCAACCTCTTCAAAATTAGGATCCCATTTCTTTATGAATAATTAAACTTACAAAAAAAAAATTCAGGGGTAGAAAAAAAAAAAAAAAAAAAAAAATTGGCATTCATTTTGAAAGGTGATTTCGACAAATTTTGGTGTGCTGAATCCGAATCTATACTCAGATTTGCCTTATCACATCTAGATTTCCCTCAATTAGTATGTATTAAATTCTTCAATTCACTGATTTAAGTCCAAGAGTGTTGTTTCTGGGAAGAGAATACATGGTTTATTTGTATAAATCTTTCGTCCTATTTTTGTTTACATATGTAAATGTCATCCTATTCCTTTGTTATATCTATTTGAATTCTAAATAGACATGGAAGAGGGAAGAAAATGGATTCAAAAAATATTACTTTTCCTTTGGTTATTCAACAAACTATTTAATGTTTGTAATAGTTGTGAAGTGATATATATATATATATATATATATATATATATATATTATATATATATAAAATATATATATATATTATAGTGTAATATATGTAGTAGATAATTATATATATATATATAATATATTATATAATATATATATATATATATATATATATATATATTTAAGATGTAACTTCACAATGGTCCAATTTATATTTTACCTTACGCTATTTCGTTTTAGTAATTTGAAGGTTATAGCTAGTTTTAGAAATGCCAAATATCGTAATATGTCTCGATTAATGCTGATTTTTCTTCATTTCAGAAACAACTGTAGTTTGTGGTTTGGTTTCAACTTACATCTGAAAAATGTGCACAACCTTACCTGCGAAACGAAGAAAATGCGCAAACGATCCTGATATATATTGCTACGTCTACGGCTGTTTTACTTTAGCCCCACAAAATTTTAATATCACAACCTTTCAACAAGCATACCTTGCTTATTTCAAGATGCCTTTAGGAGACCAAGACAAAAGTTGGACACCACATCGGGTTTGCAAAACATGTGTAGAGACATTTAGGTATTGGTCACAGGGGGAGAATGCCAAATTGAAGTTTGGTATTCCTATTGTTTGGAGAGAGCATCAAAACCATATAATGATTGTTATTTCTGCCTTGATAATATCAAGGAAATTCAATAGTAAAAGAAAACACTTTATAAAATATCCCAACCTTGATTCTGCCATAGACCTGTCCCTCATTCATGTGACCTACCAGTAGCAATATTTACTGAACTCACAGATATTGATGATATAACGTCATCATCATCCTCGCATACTTTCTCAGGCACAGTTGAACAATGTGATGCTGAATTTCATCCATCTGAATCGTCCTTTCTTATGCCACCCTTTATTGTTTTAATCGGTGTGAGTTGAACTATTTAATTCGAAACTTGTGCTTGCCTAAATAATCTTCCGAGTTATTGACTTCAAGGCTCAAAAACAATGATTTCTATATCATGGTACTAGTGTTTCGTTTTACCGCAACAGAGAGGAAAAACTGCGTAAATTCTTCAAGCCAGAGGGAACATTTGTTTATTGCAACGATGTTGCTGAACTTCTTCTGGAAATGTGATTAACAAGATATGTATCTGATGAATGGAGACTATTTATTGAAAGCTCTAAAAGAAGTTTGAATGTGTTTCCTGATATGGGAGCAATTTGG
>JABUQX010029181.1:20000-22500 GCA_015478945.1 Trachelipus rathkii
GTATTATTTATTTTATTATTATTAGTATTATTATTATATTATTATTATTTTTATTCATTTATTATATATTATTTTATTATTTTATTATTATTTATTATTATTTTATATTATTATTATTATTCTTTATTATATAGTAATGAATTTTAACGTGAAATTGTTTCTTGTTCATTAATTATTCTGTTAGGTTTTAGTTGTAGTTTTATTACCGTATTATTACTTGGTTATTATTATTATTATTGTTATGTATTACTTATTATTATTATTATTTTATGATTATTTTATTATTATTATTTTATTATTATTATTTTTATTATTATTATTATTATTATATTATGTATTATAATTATTATTGTTGTTGTTTATTATTATTTTATTCTATTATTATTATTATTATTTTATATATTATTGTTATTATTATTATTTTATTATTATTATTATTTTATTATTATATATTTATTATTATTATATTATTATTATTATTATTATTATTATTGTTGTCATTATTTTATTATATTATTATTTATTATTATTGTTCTTATTATTATTTTATTATTTTTATTATAATATTATATTATTATTATTATTATAATATTGTATTATTATTATTATTATTATTTTATATTATTATTTTTATTATTGTCGTTGTCGTTTGTCGTTGTCGTTGTCGTTGTCGTTGTCGTTGTCGTTGTTGTTGTATTATTATTATTATTATTATTATTATTATTATTATTATTATTATTATTATTATTATTATTATTATTATTATTATTATTATTATTATTATTATTATTATTATTATTATTATTAATTGACTCAAAGGACGAAAACTTCCCCATAGTGAGCCTTTTCTCATCTATTTATTCCTTTGTATTAATATTAATATGTAAACATAACTATGTACCTAATAGAGAGAATAAAATATTTTTGATTTGATATTTTTTATTATTATTATTACTATTATTATTTTAGTTAAAAATTTCAAACTAAGTATCCTTATTATTATTATTATTATTATTATTATTATTATTATTATTATTATTATTATTATTATTATTATTTTATTTTATTATTATTATTGATTTTATTATTATGTATTATTATATTATTATTATATTATTATTATTATTATTATATTATTATTATTATTATTATTATTATTATTATTATTATTATTTTAGAAACAATAAATCAGCATTTGTCTTGATATAACATTTGCAAGTTTTTCCAAACTTTTTTCCAAATATTTTTGATTTGATATTTTTTATTATTATTATTACTATTATTATTTTAGTTAAAAATTTCTAAAACTAAGATATCCTTACTTATGATTATTATTATATTATTATTAGTATTATATTATTTTTTTATTATTATTTATTATTATTTATTATTATTATTATTATTATTATTATTGATTATTATTATTATTATTATTATTATTATTATTTTTTCATTATTTTATTATATTATTTAATTTATATATTATTATTAATATTTTATTATTCATTATTGATTCATTATTATTATTATTATTATAATTATTATTATTATTATATATTATTATTATTATTATTCTTATTATTATTATTATAGTATTATTATATTATATTACTTATTTACTATTATTATATTATTATTATTATTTTATTATTAATTATATATTATTATTATTATTATTATTATTATTATTATTATTATTATTATTATTATTATTATTATTATTATTATTATTATTATTATTATTATTATTATTTATTATTTATTATATTTTATTATTATTTTTATTATTTTATTATTTTTTATTATTTTATTATTATTTTATTAATTATTTATTATTATTTTAGAAACAATAAATCAGCATTTGTCTTGATATAAAATTTGCAAGTTTTTCTAAACTCCTAAAAACCTTCCTAACATTTTCGTTAATGTTCTTTAGTACAATTCTTGAATAAAACAAAATAATTGCCTTCTGAAACGATCCAAGCTTTCGTCCACTCACGTTGGACATTTCAAGGATATGACTTTATTTTAAGAACGAAGCAAGTTAAAATCAAAATAATACAATTATTGAAAATATAACAAGTAAAAAATTAAAACCATGATTTAAAAAATACACGAAAAATAAATGAAGTTTTTTAGATTGTGACTTTTTTTTCTTTCTTTCTTTTAAGTAAAAAAGTTAAGGTAATCTGTCATTTCGTTATATTTTATATTAATGTCTGGTTTATGTTTTCTTATTAGAAGGAACTCCGCCATTCTAAGATCAGAAAATTCCCTCTTTTTATTCAAAATTTTAAAGTAATTTAATGTTTCATTATTGTACACTTTTTTACTTTCTACCTGCATATGGTGTTGTATCTTACTTGGTTTGTACTTGTGCTGCAACATACGCTGCCGAAGCGTATTCGTCGTATAACCAATATAAGTGGCGCTACATCCTCTCTCATTGCAATAGAATTGGTACACCATATGCAGGTAGAACATAAAAAATTGCACAATA
>JABUQX010029181.1:30000-33608 GCA_015478945.1 Trachelipus rathkii
AAGAGAAACAATGTGATCCTTCAAAGAATGTTGTTGTTACGTGGAAGATTATGTGTAGAAAATGAAGGATGTGAGCTTTTAAGGCATTAAAAACCACCGTGATTTCTCTGGCATGAACGAAAATACGATTACGATCTGGCATCTGTTACCCCAAGGGTTTCCTCTAGCATCAGTTGTTTGCTGTTGAGAGGGACGCCTTTTACGATGAAAAGGGTAATAAAGGCAAAAGAGCGTATAAGAGATAAAGTTTCTGAAATAGGACAGTGATTTAAACCATGAAAATCACCATTGTCGATAGATTTCCAACAAGAACAGTGGTAGTCTTAGACAACTTACTATAAAATGATATGATATGAAATCAGAAGGAAAGTCACGGAGAGAAGGATTAAAAAAATCGAAAAAGAAGTTTGGAAATCAGAGCTCTGTGCCAGACTTGATCGAAATCTTTTGACATGTTATGACATGTTTTGACATGTAAGAGCAAAAGATTCACCAGAATACCGAAGAATAGAGTACATCAGTCAGAAAAAAAGAAAAAGAAAATCATGTGTTTCTTAGGGAAATCATTCTGAGACAATATTAAAAATGTCTTAGTACATTTCCAAATCTTTCTCTTTTGTATAGATTTGAGAACCTTAGAGAGAACATATGTTAAAGCGATATAACTATGATTAGAGGTTTGAAATGGATACTTTTTACGGTACAGGTTAAATGAGTGTACGCTTCCAGTAAGAGTTAAAGGTTGAAGAAGGTAGGCTGAGAATAATTATTTACCAATCTTGAGAGAGTGCTATTTGGGAAGCACAGGTTTTGAAAACTACAGGATGGATAACTTCAGGATCATTAGTCTTCTTAGAGCAGGTTACATCTTCAGAAGAAATTACAATGTTAGGCATAGATGAGTTGGAGGAAGGTGTAGAAGAAGGAGTAGCCTCGGGATTATTTAAAGTGGAATTAGAGACAAAGGATTCAACTTCAGCAGAAGACGATCAATAGTGCAAGAGTGGTATCGGCAGAAGAAACAAGAGAATGGAATGAGGAAGAAGCAAGTTAATAGATAGCAATTTTTTACAAGATATTAGAATTGGCTTGAGGAGGAGGAGGGAGAGGAGGAGGTAGAGGAGGGAAGCAGGAGGAGGAGGAGGAGGAACTAGAAATATTATTGCGTTTCTACGAGAAAAGTTTGTTTTTTTAAATGTTTCAAGAATAGATTGGACTTATCTGGGCAATGAAGCATAAGTTGCTTGAGTTTTTGAAGTTTAAAGAAGACGTTAAATCAGGAAGGCAGCTATCATGCGACATATAAGCACAAGAACCAGCGGAGTATGACCGTGTTTATTTTTTGATTGATACTGATGTGAGAATGAAGATAACGACTGCCATGTCGATATCTACTGCTTCTTTATGATTATTTACATACTGCCGAGGGAATAACTCCAGGTAGAAGCCAGTAATTATCCATTGGGAAATCAAGGTAAAAGGGTACCGGATACCCGATCGCAAATTCGCAGCGTAAAAAGTTGCCAAAGAATGTCGGATTCGAGACCATTTTGCACTAAGAGCTACAAAAGTGTTGCCTCTAAAAAGGCTGAGGCTGTTCTTGCAGAAAACTTCACTAGAGAAGATAGAACATGGTACAGAGGCAAGGAAGCGACAGGAAGAAACTAGTGCAATAAAAATTTCAAAGGTATTTGATAAAAAAAAAATTGAATAATCATAAATAATAATCTATTCTAGTCTTATATGATATATATAAAATAATTGTAATAAATAATTAATAATGAATGAATAAGTTATTATTATAATAATCAATAATTTAATTTTATATATATTAATATATAATAATAATAGAATAAAATAATAATTAATAAAATAATATTATAATATAATAAATAAATAATAAAATATACTTAATAATAATACATAATAATAGTAATAATTTATATTAATAAAATAATAATGTATAATAATAATAATATAATAAATGAATAATAATGAAATATAATAATACATAATAATAATATAATAATAATAATATATAATAGTTTGTTAACTCGGAATAAATCACAACAATAATTCCTAAAAATCTGTTGTTAATATATAATAAATTAATAATAATAGATAATAATAATAAATAAATATAATAATAATAGATAATAATAAAATAATAATAATAAAATAATATTTCTCTTATTATCTATTCATATAACTCTATATAAATTATTATTAATTTATTTAGTTATTATTATTACTATAATTATTATTATATTATTATTATTATTATATTATTATATTATTATATTATTATTATTATTATAATTATTATTATTATTAATTATTAGTATTATTGATTATTTATTATTAGTATCGTAGTAGTAAGTAGCTCAGTAGTCAGGTATAGTAGTATAGTAGTAGTAAAAGTAAGTAGTAGTAGTATGTAAGTAGAAAACTCAATATAATGATAACTCAATATAAACCCATGAATAGAATTAAAACTCTAAACCTATGAATGTAAAGGTATTAAATGTATTGAAAAAAGGAAAAGATAGATAATATTTGAGAAACTACTTGAAAGGTAAGAATATCCTCTAATTATTTATGATAGCAAGATTTTTTCCTCAGTGCTAAAGTTGAAAGAACCTTGTTGAATTACATAGTTATTTAACTTATGCATGTCATTGCTTCATTGATGATGAATAAACCAACCAGACATTTCACACGGATTCAAATTTCGATGGTTAAGACCTGCATTTTTAACATTCCTTACGATGATTTCATGAATGTCCACAATTGCTTAATAACCCAAGTAGTGACAATTTTATTTAAAAAGCTGGACTCTACAAACCAATCAAATTTCTTATCATTCATGGTTTGAATAATGCAAGAATGATTTGGTTTCAAATGAAGTATATGAAGCATTCTTTGATTAGATTTTCAAGAAGCCGAATATTAGTTTATCTTATGGGGCTGGGGTGGCAGTGAAAGTGTTAGAAAATGATGCGGATGGAAGAGAGAGGGAGGTGCCCATGCTATTGATATGCCAGATATTGTTTGTGTGGTGAATGTCATACGTGTGGGTGTGAAAAGAAGGATTTTGAAAGTAAATGTAGATTAAGTAATCGTTATGATAGTTGAGTGAGGAAGTCCTAGTGTGAAGTCATGTAGCATGGTGAAGCACTGAACAAGTATCTGATTAAATATTGGGATATATGTTGAATGAAAAAGGAACGGATGATGCAGAAGTGTAGTATTACAGTTGTGATGGAAGGAAGGTGGCTAGTACAAATAATCCTTGGTGATGTGAGGGACCTAAATCCTCGATGCCGCTGGGGTTTTTGCATTGAGGTATGCTGTTACCTGTGTTAACCTGTCGTTATGCCCGTGTTACCTGTGTGTTAGTGAAAGCTTATGGTGGTGAATTAAATGTAATGTCTCTAAGGGTACAAGTGATCTCCAGGACGAAAAATCTTAGGGAGCTGTGTTGTGCGAGAAGAATTGTAAAAAATGATAAGAATCAGCCGGCATTAGTGAGTTGTGTGTTGTCAATGAGGGATATTGAGCAGATGAAACGAAAGTAACAGTTGAGGATGGTTTGGTTGTGTGGAAAG
>JABUQX010029182.1:0-7500 GCA_015478945.1 Trachelipus rathkii
CTTGTTTGATTCCTATTCCATGCTTTACAGGGAGCCTTCTTCCAATCAACGTGAGAGAATCGGAATATCAAGCAACAAACAATATTCGAACCAAATATTGTTTCTCCGTCAATAATAATTTGACCGAGTTCATGGAATTATCATCTGAATCTTTTATAAAAAATATATAATAAGCTCAAACCCGTTTCTCTTTCTTACTTCTCAGTAGCGTAAGCTCTCCTTGAAGGGACATGGTTCTTAAAATATCTGCTCTCTTCACTTCAATCAATCTAGTATCTCTGTCGCTTGGAGCTGAATCTTCTAGGTGAAAAATAACGCTTTTACGATTTACTAAATTGGGTATAGCATATTTGATATAGGATTCTTTTTTTCATGTCATAAATGTTAACATCAGAGTTTAATATTCGATACAATCCTTCGTCTCGTAATTATTATATGTCTCAATCGGATCATATAAAAACTCAAAGGTTTGCTGTTTGAAGAACTGCGATAAGGGTAATAACCAATCTGTGTTTTCGAAGGCCATAGGACTCACCCGGCCTCCTGTTGTTGTTGCTGTTGTTGTTGAGTTCTGTTGTTGCTGTTTGTTGTGGTTGTGCTGCTGTTGTTGTTGTTTGTTTGTTTTTTTGAGGTAAGGGTCCTGTGTTATATTTCATCTTCTTCAATAATCGCTAATGTATTGTGGTAAAAAGCGAGCGTACCTTCTCATCATTGAAGCCAAGCCACTTAGTGATCAAGGGCTATAACGGGCAAAAGAGTAAGGTAAGAAACACACTCCGGCCTGCTTCCAGGAATAGCTTTCTTTGTATTTTAAGCTTTTCTTAACGTTACACAGCAAGGTTCTTTTTTTAATGAGCCTTTCATATGACGACGCCAGCTTACCTTCTGAGAATCTAGTTTTTAAAAGGGAACATTTCTTTTTATAAAGATTTTAGACATACTTCGCTATACATTTGTAATTGAAATTTTTCACTTCACAGATCAGTTGTACGGTTTTTCAGGAAGGTTTCAGGTTTTAAATTTCTCATAAGAGGTAAATAAAATCTGCTATTAGAGTACTCATTATTCAGGTATGTATTACTGTCTCAATCTCGTCGTTAAGGTAAGATATTTGTTACGCAAGTTAACACTCTAATGCGTTGTTCTTGGATGAACTCACAGAAGAAGAAATAACCGTTGAGGTATAGATGTAACTTCATTATATACTTTCAAGAACTCTTTTCTCTGCGTAGGAACATTTTTTTTGGGTAGCACAAACATTTGACCTGACTCATATCCCCTTCTTTGCCCCAAACAAAAGTAAATACTGTGTGTTTAAAGACACATCACGCATATACTTTTTCTGATGAAAGATATTCTGCGTTATAAAAAAACTTGAACTGTGATGTTTAAATGATTCAAACAATAGCATGTGAGTTAAACTGTGAAAGTTTTCAGCTAATATCCTCATTCAATTATGCACAAATTCATCAAGATTATTAATTTTATGACCTGGTAAACATTGAAGAGCTTTATATCATATAAACCTTCGTGTTGAAAATTGAAATTACATCTTTTAATCACTTAAACTTCTTGGTTAAACCACTTGTAAGCACCATATGCATTTGAAACAGGTTGCGCTGTTCGAAAGATTCTCCAACCCTCTTGTAAAATATTTAAATAACAGAAAAGTTTTCCCGCAACCTGTAGGACCAGACACAAGACACGTAGCAGAAGCACGGAACATAAATTTACCAACTTCCATCCTAGGTTGACACCCCGAACACTAATGAATAAAAAAAGGTTTGCACTTATGTTATAACGCTTTAAATAAAAACTTGTTTTCTTTTACCTACTTTTATCCAAAGAACTTTATTTATACTAAAAGAAAAAAATATTGACTTGAATCAATAGATCAATAGATCAATAGTCAATAGATCAATAGATCAAAATAGATCAATAGATTATCACAACTGGTCAGAGGTTGCTTATGGTTGTTTGAAGTTACGGATTTACTGATTTAGGGTATGTAAAACATGACAATTTTAGTAAAAAATTTGACCTTAATCAATAGATCAATAGATCAATAGATCAATAGATCAAAGATCAATAGATCACGGGAGGGTATGGAGGGCAATTTGATTACTGATTACTGATTTAGGGTATGTTTAAAAACGTAAATTTTTTACGTGATAAACATGAAAAGCATAAATTTTTGAGTAAAAACAAAAATTAAATTTAAAAAAAGTAAAGACTAAACAATAAAATTTTGAAAAAAAAAAAATTAAGTCGAAAAACAAAAGCTCACTCGTAAAAAGCTTAAAAAATGATAAAATTTATTAAAAGAAAACTGAACACGTTTGCATTTCTACGCGATGGTTTCGCACCGGATCGCGCCGCGGACGCGCGCGCTGGTTTCGCGCACGGATGCATCTGCGGGTGCCACACGTCAGAACCGGGGCCAGCTGGTCGGAACTCCTTCTCGCAGGGGTCTTCAAACCGTCATATTCGAAGATCTACGATCCTATAAACATATATTTTGATACCAATATTGTGTTATTATACAAATAATGTTTACTAACTCAGAACCGCACCGGCTCCGGCACCGGTTCCAGATGCCCAACTCCGACTCCTCATTCTCAGACTCTTTCCTCCTTCTTCCTTCCTCCTCCTTCCTCCATCCTTCTTCCTTTTTTCGCTATCTTCCTCTGTTTTGCATTCCATGCATTTTTTCAGTTGGGACCCCCCTCCCCTCCGTTGGGGGTCCCAGACACCCTTTACGGACTTATAACCGTCATTTTCAAGATCTACAGGTTTCAATAACCATTATATTTGATACAAATATGGGACTAAACGAATATTTTATTACTAGCACCGCCACCGGGCTCCAGCACCGGAGCCGATTGCCAACTCCGGCTCCGTCTGACTCCGACTCCTTCTTCCAAACTCTTTCCTTCTCGACTCCTCCTTCCTCCATCCTTCCTCCTTTTTCCGCCATCTTCCTTCATTCCTCCTTAGACCTCTGGTTTTGCATTCCATGCATTTCTGTTTTTTCAGGAGGGGACCCCCCTCCGGGGGGGTCCCTGAACTCCGAATCCGAATCCGACTCAGAATCCTTCTCCAACTCCGAATCCTCTATCCAGCCTCCAAATTTCAGCCTTCTACGATCAATTTAATTTTTTAGGGGCTGCGTCGCGCCCCCCCTTAAGGGGGGGGACGCATGGGTACGTAATCCTGCGGTGCGGGGCCATATACGGATATAATATATGTATATTTATTTATTTATTTTATTTATTATTTATTTATTTTTTTTATTTATTAATTAATTAATTAATTTATTAATTAATTAATTTATTAATTAATTAATTTATTTATTTATTAATTTATTTAATTAATTTATTTAATTTTATTAATTCGAAAAAAAAAGCTTCGCTTTTTTTTCGTTCGATCGAAGGGGTAGGCGGCCCCCTTTTACGTGGGAATTTTATTCCATTTCCACGACCGGCAAAGTATATGTGCACAAACTTACTTGGACATGTTCGGTCGTGTGCATGTGCTGTGTTCGTGTATAGATAGCAGATTTGAACACGCGTGGCTTTCTCTTGACTTTACCAAACATCAATGGCTTGCACTCTAACTCTGCAACCATCATGGATTACTACCTCTCTAACTCTAAACCTAAATTTATGGCTCTTGTCTAAGACCCAGATGGCTAAGATTCATACCTCAAACCGTTTAAATATATCCAACATAACTTATATAATTCCGTTGAAGGTGCAGGGCGAGTATTGCCGATGTAAATATAAACATTTGCAATAGCGTGTTTCGAGAATCTCGAATCTCCTAAATTCGATGATGTTCTGTGGCTTAAAAATTTTTTTCCCTTTCTACATACAATTATTCTTATTGCTTCTGCTACTGTTCTCCAACAGAACAGATTTTCATGCCCTTTGTTTGATTAAAACCTTACTACTTCTCACGAGAGGACTGTATATCTTCTCATCCAAATACTGAGGTCCTTATTGGGGGGTTTCAATGTACACAAAACTGAATTGTGGGTTTCTCCTTCGGCGTCTGATTTATTGGGAGGAAAGCCGGAATCATCAGTATCTCAACGATCTGGAACAACTGATAAAAATAAACCTAACACACATCCGGGATCTCCCAACCGATTTGCTTTGGAACACACTGACCTAATGCTGCACCAATAGTCCTTCTCTCTATAAATACACCACTTCGCTCCTATCGGTAAATCAAATCTGACCAAACAACCTTATATCCTCTTAATTTTAATACTTTGTCTCCAACATCTCCATCCTGCCCAATGCGCGCGTTTTTTCTGGCACTTGATCGGGCCGATTGGGGGGGGCATTGCGGGTGCCTCTGAAGGCTGAACTATAATTGAAGGACTGCTGTTGACTTTTAAAAGCGGCTTTCTTAGATCTGCCGAGATAAAGTTGGAAAACTGTAATGTTTATGGGAAATGAGACTCATTTCATTCCTTCTTGGACTAAACCTTTTTCTTCTCAAAATCCATATTTCGACCGTGCTAATTCTCCTGAGTCTATTTAAGCTAGAGACAAGGCTTATCGGGTTTAAAAATTTCTCGTTCCTCCTATCACTTGCCCAATTTTCATTCAGCTAAGAAATCGTTGCAAAGGATACTCTTCGACGAGCAAAAGCGGACTTTCATTAAACAAAAATGCACTGACCTTCCTTGGGTTCCCTACTGACAAAAAATCTCTCTGGCCTTCTTGCCAAAGACCATCCCTAACAACTTCTGCAATTCTGCCTTACCTCCTCTTATTCACTTTGATGGTTTCTATGGCTAATACTCCCTTTGAAAGGCCAGATCATCTCTTGGCACCTCTATTTTCCTTTAACTCACCCCTGGACGATTCTGGTATTCCTCTTCCTCCCTCTTCTCCTCTCAGGTGCCTATGCCTTTACATGTCATTTCATCTTGATCGGGTGCGCATGAGCTCCTGAAACTCTATGGAACGTAGAAGGCGGTGGCCCCGGGATGGCATTCCTCTTCCGAGTTTTGAGGAAGTGTGGTTCTGTCCTTGCTGACCCCACCCCTCGTTTCAACTATATTCTCTATGCCCTACAATACTAGCACTTTTCCCTCAGTGTTGGAAGCGCGCATATGTCCAACCTATTCCGAAAAAATGATGCTGCTCTGAACCTTCTAACTATCGCGCCCTATAGCTCTAATTTGTATTCTTTCTAAGATCTTTGAGAAACCCTTCTCAAAACTCTCACTCTTTAGATCATTCTGGAATCCTCTTTCCCTTCTTTCGGATTACCAGTACGGCTTTTGAGGCTCGAGGTAGTTCTACTGGCAATATACTTTCCTATTTAAAGATTTATCGTTTTCCGCCCTTAGGAACTACGCGGAAAAGACTTTCAATTTTGTGGTGCAGTTTGGACATTATCCAAGCATTTGACCGGGGTATGGCACGCGTCACTTGCGCTCTCCAAAGCTCCCCTTCCTTTGGGTTTCCGTTTCTTCTCTTTGCTTACTATGTCTAGCTTTCTTTCCAATCGCTCAATGTCGGCTGTAGTTGATGGAGCGACTTCTTTCTTTTTCTGTCAATAGTAGTGTTCCTTCAGGGTTCTGTTTATCTCCTACTTTATCCTGCTTTTCATTATTGATCTTCTCATCTGCACATTTCTAACTCTATCCACTCAATTGCCGATAACTTGACCCTTCATTCTTCAACACCTTTTCAATTCTGCCCCTCTTTTACTCTAGAATTGCCTCTCGTCTTAATCTCTCCGATTTTATTCTCGCTGAATCTGGATTAGAATTTCAGGGATGCGGTCGGTGCTCAAGCCTTCGTGAAATTTAAATTCTTTAAAAACCCAGCTCCACAAATTCTCTCTCTCTCCAAGACACTTAACTTTTCTATCCTCTTTCGACGGTCTCTCGTCTCTCCTAGTTGGACAATATAAACTCCTTGCCCTTAACATTAACAAAAAAATGTTTTGAAACCTCAAATCACAATGGTTGGTAGGGTGGCCTCAAAGAAACTGGGAGTTTCTGTTTAGACTGCGAGACTTTTTTTCCTCTTCGATCAGTTACTCCACCTTTACAAGCCCCGGTCGGTCCATCCGCCCTTGTATATGGATCCTGCGGTCTTCATATCTGTGGGGCGGCGGAGGGCTCATGCGTTTCATCCGCTTTTGGAATTAGGGTCGAGTCAAAGGTTAAAAGAACTTTATACAAACTGTCAAGTACTGCGAAAGGTTACTGGCCTTATCTTTGCGGCAAGTGACTTTCAGTGCTTTATCTCTTTTCTAAGTACTGTAGAGGGCACAGTGCCGAGGGAACTATCATCTCGCGTACCACCCACCTTATACGACCCCCCTCCATAGCACAAGGGCGTGCGTTTCCGGCACGCATGATGTTTGTGTTGATGTTAGTAACTCCAGACTTGTTCGCTGAGGTGCTTTCTTCTTTCCTGCCACCTCTTTCTGTGGAATTCTCTTCCTCTTCTGTGTTTCCTATCAATTTATATTTCCCTCACTTTAAAGCCTGCTAACGTCTGTGATCATCTGCCGTTACTGCGTAATTTGCGTTAGATGGATTTTGAGGCGTTCAACACCACTCCTGGAATAGGGTTCCGCCGGTGACGTGGAAAACTTTTATTAAATGTTAAAATAAAAAGATTAAATGAAAATAAAAGGTTTCTAATAAGGAATTCCTTAAGCTAGCTGAAACCCACAAAAAGAATGGCACCTCCGACGGTGAACCATTTCAATGCATGTAAATAGCATAACCGAGGAGCTTGCTGCTTGAAAAAAAAAAAAAAAAAAAAGAGGACGAGAAGTGGAAGCCACCTTATCTGCAACCCCTGGCAACAGCACTGAGTGACGATGGTGCTTTTCAGCAATTAAACCTACTGAAGATGAGATTTGGATATGTTAGACTTTGATAGTTCCATGGCCGAATGCCATTGACATCGCATTCACCTTCAAAAGAAATCACACCAGGGAACCTCATCGTAAAAACTGGAAGAGACAGTCATCAAGGAGCAAATATAATTCAAAAAATTTTGCAAAGTCTGTGAAAGAGGAGATGAGGCTCTACGAAACCATGATCCTGCCTACAGAAGAGAATCCTTTCATGCGTTGGCATGAAAATGGCCAAGTTTTCATATTATCAGTGCTTGCAGGCAAAATAATTATCAGCACCTCCTCCATCAGTCGAGAGAGAGAGCGAATTTATAGTGTAGGTAGGAAAGTAAACACCCCAAAAAAGGAACAGTTTCTCGCCAGATACTAGTGAAAGCTTAATGGTTTGCTCACAAGTTGTGAATTTTAAATTGAGGTATATAGATAAAGGAGTTATTTATTATGGTCCTACATGTTGTGAGTAATAGCGTTTTTTGATTTTAAACTTTTCGGCTGATTAATTGAGTCTCTTCTTTCATTTATTTTATTCTTTATAATGTAGCTAGCTAAAGAATCTTCTTGTTAAATTGTAATCATGTTAAAACATAAAAAGCTAGTAGC